>JANHFM010003269.1:53269-77763 GCA_032468115.1 Grayia smithii
ATCTAGATCCTGAGATGCCGGTAGCCACAGCCACTCGGTCTTGGAGGGGTTGAGTTTAAGTCTGTTTCTACTCATCCAAATCTGTACCGCCTCCAGGCATTGGGACATCACGGAAAGGGCATCCCTGGGGTGACCCGGGGTGGAAATGTACAATGCTGTTAGAATCTCAGTAATATTTTTCACAGCACCCCTAGTTTGTGCAGCATCTGGTTGACATCAAGTATTGCAGTTTCCCTCAAAATTGAGGTGCAGAGGTGCGAACCACAACTATAAAAACTTGTCCTTGCAAAGTCAAATTCTTTGATATTAGTACAGGTGTGAAATAGTACTATGCCATGAGCTTTACTACTGAGTAGACAAAGGTGATCTGCATTTTGAGTGAGTGCAATTATAAACAGTGGCGACCAAAAGACTATATCCAGTTTGGGTAGAAAATGGCCAAGTTATCAAAATATTACAAAAAAAAAATATTCACAAGCTCTTAAGAAAGCTTCCTCTGAAAAGTGTCAATATTTTCTAATTGGTTGGAAAATCAGCCAGTACTGAAAAGATCTGAACTAGTTGCATTTATGGTATTGATACTGACCTTTTAAATTCTGAAGTGTTAAGGACCACTTTTCCTGCTTTGAACATGTCTGGCTTAGCCACTGCGTGGAAGAGATCCCTTTCAAGACACTCCCACTGACAGAGGTCCCACTGTCACATGGGATAAGTCCTCCTGGGTGGTTTCCAGGTTATGAAATGTATTTTTGGGGAAGTTGTCCCTTTACTCATTCTCACTCACTCACACAAAATATTTTTTTCCCAATTTTGTTTGTCATCTTGAGTGTTTGCCAGACCAGAAAGACAAAGTATAAATCAAGTAAATATAAAAGTATGTTTAGTTTGAAATAGTAGCACAATGTTAACTTTCTGAGGTTGTCAAATAGATGTTAAGATCTAGTGCTGGTGTTCTCCATAGACGTGAGACATCAGTTATCGGTCAAGATAAGACAAGACAAAACAAGACAAGTTTTAGGAAGAGTACTGGTGGGCTTGAGCCTTCCGAACCTAGAGCCCTATGGTTCTCCTACCAGGCATAAGAGATCAACAATGCCATGCTAGAACAGCTGTAGATAATTTCCCTCCTAGTGTACTGGGTAGAAAAAAGGAGTTGGGAAATCATTGGATATAATAGACCATATATTATTATTAAACGCAAGGACTGTTTGTGGTAATTTTACCATGATATTCACACAGCTTCAGGTCGTTTTCATAGCTTTCATAATTCCAGGCAGCTATAAAGCTGACATTCCAGAAACAATAGATATTGGTTTAACACCAGACTGAAGTATATCCAAAGCAATCTGGTCATAAGCTATGGCTCTGATTCTCCTCCTCCTATCTTTTACAGAAACAATAATGTGCAAAAGGCAGCATGCTGGGGATTGAATGTTCCAGAAAAGACCAAGATATTCTGGTTTATTCAAAAAGAAAAAAATAAACTCCCAGTATGTTCCAGAGTGTTTTGTTCCCAGAAAGATGAGTTTTGCCCTCAAATATCTTATATAGTACATTTTCCACTCATAATTTCAAGAAAAAAATCATGTTGCTAATAATGTTAGGCTTCTTAAAATGTGTTTGAACAACATAGAATTAAAATAATTGAGAAAAAACTGGTTTGCAAAACAGTCTTTTATTGTATCCGTGCCACACATACTAGTGAAAAATAACACTCCTAAAAAAAAAAGAATGCTACCTTTTCCACAACATTTTGTTTTAAATGAAACTTCAAGTACTCTTACATAGGTACAAAAAAAAGTCTGATCTATCTGCCTCCAACAGGCCACCACAACACACAGTAGATAAAACACAGTGGTTACAAATTTTTTTTCTTTTTTTTTTCTTTTTTGTTGTTTCTGTGGCAAGGCAAATGGAGGGAAATGTTTTTATGAAAAAATACTGTGTGCGTAAGAAATTGTCACATTTTTATTCCACATGGATACAAATGATTATACTCAAATTTGAGGCCCTGGTGGCTTGAAATTATATAACAAAATAGAAAAATGGAAAACTAATATCCCCTACACCCTGTTTTAAAGGCAGGCACTACAAAGATTAAGGAGACTCCACAGTGTTGGTAGAGGATACTTACTGTACAAGCCATATAGCTGTAATTACCTTAAAACTAAAATAAAATGCTACAGTCCTTTCTAAGGCATAAACAATGTCTGCAAACAATATGTACACATCATACATATTTAAAACAAGACTTAATATAAACAATAATGAACAGTATATACATATGTTTCATTTTTTTTCTTCACTGTTTTGAAATACAATTTAACTACACAAGTGATGCAGCAACATATATATAAATGTACTTGTAACTCTACAGTAAAGTTTAATTTTTCGTGCTTTTTACAGCACATCAGTGTAAACAGTTTTACTTGGCTTTGTTTTGTTTTGTTTTGTTTTAATTTTAAAACATTCCTTGTTGTATTTTCAACATTTAAAGCAATTTTATTTTATTTTATTTTTTTAATTCTTCCTTTTCACAGAAAACGAAGAGTCTGGATGCTATTTAATCATAAATAATTCATAAAATTAAATACGTTTACTAAAAATAAACTACAAAGTAAAAAAAAATGAAAAATAGATATTTATTGAAAGGGGAAATACAACTTTTTTCCCCAACTAGAGCTCTGGTGGTTGAATATTCAGTGCGTTTTGATATATTTTAAATTGCTATTGCACTATGACACCCCTTACATTTAAATTCTTTGGGTGTGCTTCCCTGTTCTACCTAAAATAGTTTGATAAAACACACAAACCAAGAACCAAGGGCCATGGTTACTGAAGGAGTGAAACCTTAAGAATTAGCACTACTCCCCGTGATCCCTTAAGGAAAAATAAAACAGTCATTAGTTATGCATGTGCCTTGTACTTTAATGTAAATACACTTCACATTGCTGGTCTTATTTGTCCTCATTTAAGAAAAGAAAACATGTTGGACTGTGATCACTTCAGCTCACTTTGAAAATCTCTGTCCATTTTTTTTCAAAATGTTTTCTCATGTTGTGGCCAGCCCGACCAATGTCAGAATCATCTTCATTAAATGTTTCACAGTTGTCAAACACAAGCCTGACATCTATAGCAAAAGCTTCAAGATTAGGATACCTGAAACAAACAAACACAGCATTCTTTTTATGTGGATTTCAAACAGAAAAATAAAAATAAAATGCCTGCTAAGGAAAAATGTAGAAATTTTGTTTAAAATTGGATGATGCTGTAAATCAGCATATTCTACCAAAGCCAACCATTACACGTTTTCTATGTAAGCAATAAAGCCTAATTTTAATACAATATTATTATAATGGTAGCATACTTTGTAGAATAACATCATCCTTGATTGTTTGATCCAATGCCATCAAGTTAGTATCCACTCATAGCAACTACACAGGCAAGCATTCTCACATTGATCTGCCCTGATCTTATATAGAATCATATTCATTTAAAAATGCCTTTGAGAGATTTATACAGGTGGTCCTCGACTTACAACAGTTCATTTAGTGACTGTTCAGTTACAATGGCACTGAAAAAAGTGACCTATGCCCATTTTTCACACTTTGTAGCATCCCCATGATCATGTGATCAAAATTCAGAAACTTCATTCTTATGACGGCTGCTGTGTCACAAGGTCACGCAATCACCTTTTGCAATCTTTTGACAGGCAAAGTTAACGGGGAAGCCAGATTCACTTAACAACTGTGTTACTAACTTATCAACTGCAGTAATTCACTTAACAACTGTGGTAAGAAAGATAGTAAAATGGAGCAAAACTCATTTAACAAATATCTCTCTTGACAACAGAAATGTTGGGCTCAATTGTAGTCAGAAGTCAAGGTCTGCCTGTACCTCCACCTGATCTCATTAATAGCATCAATAATAGTTAATCATCAAAATGAAAAACATAAGCTTGCAACGTTTCAAAACTAGGAATGTGTTCCAAAAGTGGCCAGTGTAAATTTTAGCTGCAGTCCACTTCATATTTATTGGAGTAAACCAGTCTCATGGAAGGACCTGACTTTTAAACATACACTCATAAAAACGCTTAAGGGCTTTAGAGGGGAATACAATGGATACCCAAATATTATTTCCCCCTCCCATTAAATCATGTCTGATTCTCTGAACAAGTCCCTGCAGGTTTCTTGGCAAGGTTTTTCAGAAGTGGTTTGCCCTTGCCTGCTCCTTCCTAGGACTGAGTGTGAGTGACAGAGCCAAGGTGAGACTACTCTGATAACTTTACTACTGTACCAAACTGACTCTCAAAACACTGCAAAATTTAAAACAAATTAAAACTCGATTTATTTTAAAAAGAACTAAGAGAATACTCATAAAATCCACATGTACATACTATCTCTGTCAGGGTATGCTTGTAAAGGCACTAATCTCTGCTGTGACACTGCCCAACATGACATTCCTTCCAGCTCAATTTTTGAAATTTCAAGTGTGTTTCAGATTGCTTTCTTTCCCCCATACCAATATTTTTATTTATTTATTTGTATCCCATCTTTTATTTTTTTTACAAATAACTCAAGGTGCTGGCTAACACATATAATATACCTTCCTCCTCCTATTTTCCCCATAGCAACCTTGTGAGGTGAATTGGGCTGAGAGAGTGACTGGCTCAAAGTCATCCAGCTGGCTTTCATGGCTAAGGTGGAACTAGAACTTAGGACCTTCTGCTTTCGAACCTGATGCCTTAACCACTAGTTCAAACTTGGTCTCATATACTTCTCCCTTTTTAGATCCAATCGCAATGACACTGAAAGATGAGTGGCATATAAATTTGATAAACAAACAAACAAACAAACTCTTGTTTAATAGTATCTCATTTCTGGTATTAGAATCTGAAACCAGAATTTGGTCTTTTCAGGAGTCTTTTTAATCCACCATCAACAGGCTCTACCTACTGGTAGTTTCCATGAAACCAAAACCACGCTGCATAAAATGTGCACATTTGTCCTTTGTTCAACATCATTATCAAAAAAAAAGAAAATGTGTGTTTGTGTGTGTGTACACACACACACGCTTCCTCACCCCTTGCCAATCTGCAATTGTGCTCAAATTCAGTACTTAATTTCAACCTGAAACGAAGGCATTATTGCTATTCCTAACCAATATTCCTGTCCCACCCTGCTTCTTCATTGAACTTTAAAATCTTTTTAGAATGTTTCTAATGTCCTGGATGTATGATTGCTTATTATCGATCTTCACATACTTCTCTCCCACAAGACTTTTGAGAAGGGCTAAACTGCATGTTTAGCATGATGGCACCAAGCATGCAACTACATTCAGTAGGGTGAAAATCTGTTGCCCTGCCACCATAATTGTAGTTCTTCTGAATGAAGATGTATAACTATAATACCATGGAACTGCTGTAGCCAGGTGTGCTCGCTTCTGTATTTCCATTTTTACAATTTTGCTTCATACTCACAGAAGAGGCTTTTTTTTATTTGCAAACTGACAAATGTAGATTGATACAAGTTCAGATGTCAAGGATGTAAAACTGCCAATGGCAAAAAAAACCCAAACCTCACACTCAGCTATTTCTTAACTTGAAGGAAAACACAGACTGACAGTCTTTCAAAATTTGAGCTCACAATACTACTAAAATGTGTTCTGTATCATTTTAGAACCATGACTAGCAGCATAAATCAGAAGAGACTGAAAAGAGAATGCAAAAATATTCTGATTTTATTTAAATATGAATGGTAAAAGCAGGAACTTCATCATATGGTAATTCATAGTAATTGTTGCTACTTGTATTGCTAGGTAAATTAATTGATTGGTTTTGAATAATTCATGCAGGACAAGGCTTTCAGTGGCTATATTGCTATAATATTAAACATTATAAAGCATAAGTGGAAGGATATCTATTATATTCTTGACTTTCCAGAGGCATTTAGCTGACTGCTGCATACCTGATTATGTGGGCTTCCAGCAAAACTTTTTTCTTTTTTTAAAAAAAATGCAGATATATGTATTCTGTGATACATGCATATACTTGTTGCCTCTTTTCCTCTTGCTGCTGGTCCTCCATTAAGCCCCATGTCCTTCCAAAGCATAATAATATAATAACACATAATATAATAGTATAACACATTCTGCACTTCTTCCATTATACCATTTTTCCTGACTCTGTTAATGTTCTTTGATGGTGGTCCTAAGATCTAATACATAATTAGACAATCTCAAGTCCATGTCTGCCTTTTGAAGTCATCAATAGTGAATTTCCCTTTGAAATTCAGCTAATGAATTGATTTTCCCACCTTAAAACAGAGTTTGACACCAGACCTCAGATATATCTTGCAACAGCTATTTCAGAACAGGTAAGAATAAATATTCTCTCTCTCTCTCTCTATAAGATACCCATCGCAGTAGATGCTTGTAGAAGCTACCAAGTAGGATGTAGTTCCTTACTGGATAATAGTCTGATACACACAGCCCAAGGAAGCAACAAAGCTTCAATCTTCAGTGTAATTACTAGTACTACATACCGTACTTACCTTGCCAGCCCTGACTGTTCACCATTATGGTATTCTAGCACCTAAAATATTAGACATCAGACACTACTTGGGTTTTAATTAATCAAAGTGGATTTAAAGTTTCAGTTTTTTTCTTTTCTGTGGTTCCTCTGATTTTTACTTACTGTCCACTATTCAGCTTCTCTCGAATTGTAGAAAAATCCATGGGTTTTTTAATAACTTTCCTATAACCAGGAACATGTTTCAAATTTACAGGAAGTAGGAAAGGCCAGGCATCTTCATGAGTTTCCAATTCAGACAGGAGCACACTAACAATGTTTAGAAAGAAAGTCACAAGTCAGTTCTCAACTATTTTGCACCTCATGTTGCAATGAGTATCAATATGGCCCATTAAAAAGTAAAATGTTTATTAAGGGATTAGCTACAGTTCAATTCATCTGATGCAGAGAGGAATCTTTAGAAAATATTTGGGGCAGAGAAGAATGATAAAAATCAAAACCGGAAGAAAATGATACCACAGAAGCTGTATAGATATGAGAGACCAAAATAGCCACATGAATAATTGGCCCTGAATTCTGGCCAATTTTCTGCAATTTGCATCAAAACCTGTTTCTGCCAGTCAAGTTTTGACAACAGAAGGGAGATTAGGTAACTAAAAGTTGGCAAAGTGATGACACACCCAGGGAAGGATCTCTGAAGGATTTTTCCCTGGATTGTAGCTTTTCCAATTTACCAACAGGAAGTGGCATTCCTTTAGTTTATATGATTCTCCTGGGTTAGGGAAAGTCCTAGAATTATCCCACAAGGTCCTCCTATACAGCAAAGGTTTGCAAGTAGCTTCAGGAGCTGTGCTTCAAAGCATCCTGCATGCCTAAAGCTGAGCGGGCGGGGCTGCAATGAGTTCCTTGTTGAAGAAGCAACTGTTTTGGAATTTATTTTTCAAATGGACAATTTCTTAATCATTTTAAGAAAAATGAAAAATATTTTATTCCATGAAGCTGGAGTGACTTAAACTTAATGAGTCAATTGGAATTAGGATGGATTTTTATCGATCTGATATTTGTAATTGAAAGAAAGTCTTAAACTAAGGTTTGAAAATGTATTTTTTCTTTATATACATATAATGCTAAAGTAATACCTAAAGTTTGTAAAATATTATTGAAAGTGTATCTGAAAGTATCTATGTTAAGAGAAAGTTAAAGATAAAGATGTATTAGCTTAAAGAAAAGTTTAGAGTTTTAAAAAGGATGTACACAAGAAGAAGAAAATTATTCTGTGAGGATAACTTGGAGGGAGTGATCTAAATTTTTTTAGTTAATTGGAGTTAGTTGGAATTTTATTGATGTGAAGTGAACTTTAACGTATGTATGTTAAAAGGAAATTTTAAAAGATGTATTAGAATGTTTTGATTTTAGAAATGTTTTTAAAGAAAAGTTTAGTGTTTTAAAATGAAGGAAAAAAAGTATTTTTCTCTTCACAGTTAAAGTATTTGAAAGAATACAGTGAATGTTAATATAAATGGTGATGGTTTACAAAGATTATTAAGTGCAAATAGAAATACATATTAGTTCCACAGCAAGGAAGATAAAGCAGAAATGGTTAAATTGATTGTTTAAAGAGGAGAATATATTTAATTATGGTTTTTTATTTGGATATCACTTCTGGATTTTGTGCTTGTGATAAAAAAAACGAAACTTCAGTTTTGGTTTTGCTGATTAGATAGATTTGCTGCTATAGAAATGACTAATTAGTTATATATTAATGTGTAAAAGTAAAAAAATGAGGCTGTACTGTTATCTTGTATTGTGCTAAAAAAAGTCAGAAGTCAATGCTTTTTTCTTTCTTCCCTTGTACCTCACATTTTCTTTCCCCCTCTTTTTCCTTCCCTCAATTTCCTATTTTATTTGTAACCCTACAATGAATCTCTCTGCATTTGTGGAGCGGCAGAGGTAGAAGTCCTGGCTCTCATCCTATTTGATTGTTGCCTGTATAAGAGGGTGAGAGAGCTATATACCAAACGAATGATCCATTGGGATCCCCATGTCAAAACAACTTACCTTATGTGAGGCCAGAATCTGAAAATAACATTTAGCACAGCACAGTACTTAAGCAAAATAGTTCAGTAAAGATCTGCATAGGTGGGACTGATTGGGGTAGATTGCACGGATGACACCAAAATATAATTTTATCATATTTTATCTATATCTTAAAGTATTGCATTTTATTCCATTTTTTAAGACTGTATTTTATTCCAATTTCATTTTAGACTGTATTTTATTCCAATTTCATTTTAAATTGCTTTAATCAAATTTTAGTAATAATTTGTTTCTGAAACTCGGCACTGTGATAGGGCCCAAGGGCTAATCAATAAATACAGATTTGGATATTTTTATTTGTATTTTATACATTGATAAAACAATAAAAGTCATGAGGTAAAAACAGAAAGAAGTTTAGGTGAGGAAGCAAGGCAGGAATGAAGTTATGGGAAAGTAGAAGGGGAGCTTCCATTCCATTCATCTGTTTTGCTCTTAGGTTGGAGCCTGTCAGATCTTTCTTTGCATGAGATTAGGGTAAGCTCAATTTTAAACAGCTCCTGTCGCATCTGAGAACCTCAGTTTGTTTTCAGATAAAATCTAAAATGAATACACTCAAGCAATACCTGCATAAAGCCAAGTCCTTGGATTCATCACGTTTCATTTTCTTCACAGGAGAGACACTTTCCTGTTTTGATGGACTAACAGAGATACTGTCCTCAATTTTTCTCTTTTTGGACTCCGTTTTCCCCCTTTTAACAGAGCTGCTTACAGATGCCGAGTCCTCATCTTCCATTTCTACTACTGGAGGGAATTTCTTGCTTTTCTTGTGTTCATTACTTTTTTTCCCTTTCATCTGATTTTTTTTAACTTTTAAAGTTTGACCACTTGCCTGTATCGGAAGGAAAAAAACCCAAGTAAGAACAGAGCAAACATGCATTTATTTCTGTTAGCAAAACTAGTCCATATCTATCACTATGGCTTTGTCAATATAGCTTTCATATGAAGAGGGCCACAGCTGGCCACAAGCTAAGCACACAAAAAGGAGTTAACTGTGCAGAACCTTCCTAAAAGGTCTTTTAAAAGTTATGAACCAGATGCTTTCAGGACAGCAGTTTTCTTCAAGGACAAAACTTGTATGATGTAAATTATGGCACATGACAATATAACCATGCAGATGAAAGGACAGCACTGGAGGTGAATTTGTAACAAGGAATGTTTCACAATATGAAGTCTTCCAATTCAAAATTTCCAGGTATATGAAGTGCTGACTGTAGTGCTGATCCTACTAAATTTAAGTTGGGGTTAATAAGAAGTTTTGTGAAGGCCACTCATCCCACTACCAGTCCTGTACACACAATAATCCTCTCCTTACTAAGTTGGAAAGTGATACTATATAATCGGAACCAGCTGCAATGGAAAGCCAATTTCTACTAGGCACTTGTGCAACTCCTCTTTCTCAAGGGCTTTTGGAACAACGATCAGTGAAGCGCCAGGGCAATGATCCCCTTTTCTATGCTTGTGATTGTGCTTTCCACTTATACATTATATAGGAAGAAAAGTTCAAACGTGATGTTCAAAAATACATGGAGATTACATATATCATAATTTTTGGATGCCACAAATAACTTGAGTTTTGGAAATTACTGAAATGTGCTTTCTTAAATTCAGAGTTCTATAGATTTGATCAGACTTCCTTTTCTCCATTTTCAAAAACTAGAAATTAATCACTTTAACTATTCTGATTATCTCAAATCATTCAATCAGTTTGACACCAAGGCTAGAAATTTCATTAAACAATGGGGCATTAAAGGAAAGCATGTATTTTAGGATGGTGTTACAGTTTAGGTCAGTTTTAACTTCTTTTACTTAGATATGAAAGAATAAACTCACTGGTTCAATACCTTCTCGATTATAAAGGATGAGTGCTGCAAAAGAAATTGTTCTGAAAAGGGGGAGGTTAAGAAACACTTAGTGGAGTCAAATTGAAATATGCCTAAAACCATTACGTGCTCTAATGACACCAACTCATACCATCAAGACTCTTTAAAATAATTTTGTTTTTAACAACATACAGAAAACAAGTAGGGATAGATAACATTTCCTGGTAGAAAGCTACTCTGAAGTGTAAGTGCAACCACAGAAAGGTCATGCCTATAAACATCTAATCATAGATCTAACCAGTATTCCTTTGTTTCACATATGTGGGGAACTACAAGCAGATTCTCCAATGATGTTTCAGTTAGATGGATCAAAACTGAACGGAGAAGGCGTGAAACAAACAAAATGTTAAAAAGTTATGATATTTATGTAGTTTCTTACTAACCATATCTAAATTATATTAAAGCAACCAGAATATCTTTACAAGAAGGAATGTCACAACTTTTGAGCACCCCTAATGTTTGAAAATTGAGAGTTGAAAAATTTGACACGCCCTAAGCTGCATTGTATTGCCAAGTCATGTAGGGCTATAAAGGCCAATACCAACACTTTGATTTCCATTCGCAAGCTCATAGGAAACGAGGGAAGGAACCACAGCACAGCTATAATATGCTCATGTCAGTACCCTGGTTGCTGCATTCTGGCCAAACGGAAACTTCTATACCATCTTCCAAGGTAACCCCCATGAACTTTGCAGTAGACCAAATGAGAGGTGAGCCAGACATAGGTTACTGTTCTCTTACTCTGCATAGGGTTGCAACTGTCACAACTGATGAAACTGAGCAAATCCTGCCTTGGCTATGGCCTTCACCTTCCAATCTAAGCAATAGCAGAGTCCAGGAGAACCAAAATGTTGCAAACCTGCTCCTTCCCAGACAAGAATGTTCACTACCATCCATTATTCATCCTCCTCCTCTTCCAGTGCTCAGGCATCTCTTTTGCCACTTTATCTTCTGGTGAGCCCTGGTACATTAAGGAGCCACCTGAGGGTAGCTAGCAGGGAGAGGTCCTTGGAAGCAATCACATAAAATACATGGATCCTCTTGCCAGCAGGAATTAAGGACTCAACAGAGCTGCTATAAAGTCGCTGGGAAAGTCCTTAAATGCTTGTAGAAAGCCATCCAGATCCATGGAGCAGGCCATCCTAATTCTAGTCTTTCATTAATAAACTTCTAAATTTCCATGTATTAGACTGGTTTAATGTCAGAGAGGTGAATTCTCTTGTACGTCAGAGACATCTATGAATAGTCAATATATTAATTTATAAATTACAAACTACCATGTCTTGTAGTTTAGGCATAATAATCCCGTGGCAGTTGAGGAAAAAAGTATAGAGATTTATCTCCAATTCATATTACCTTTGCTATGCAGGCAGGACAAAACCAGTCACCATCTGGAATAGTACTGATCTTGGGCCGATGACAGTATGTATGGCAGCCTTTATCACAGCCATCACAGAGAAGCAGTAGTTCCTCATTATCTCCTTTTCGACATATTTGGCAGTACTAAAATACAGAGAAATTATTTCAGATATATGAGTTATCTTCCACTGGAACACAATAATCAGCATGCTATGAAGACTCTAGCAACACTTTAAAATTAAGCTCAATATCTGTTGTTACATGGACCATTACACTTACAGCAGAAGTAGAGAAATAAATACACAATAAAATAATTACCTCCACTTCCTTAATTTTATTGAATTTACAGATCTTATCTAAGCTAAAATTCTACCAACTCAATTAGGAATGAATTACGAAGATTTTATGATGTTCCTAAGGCACTTGAAAATTGATTCCAAATTACTGAATATTTTGTATTTGCAATTGTGCCATATTGTGTTTCAATTTGTGATAATTTGGAATTCAAATAAAAATAAGATGCTCCACTAATGCTACATAGAGAAAGTATTAAATCAGGAAAGGTATGTGGATAATGTTGAGCTTATTGTTTGCTGGTTAAGAAGGATGTAAATTTGGTATTTGGTTCAAGCCCAAGAGCTAAATAGAAGTCACAATTGTCCTAAGACTTGATTTATGAAAACTATTAATGACAATCTATAATCTTCATTCCAACATGTATTTGCTTTTATGACATAAGCAATGTCTAAAGTTTGGAAGTAGATGCTTTATTCTCCACTTTTTAGTGGAGAAACACCCTATAAAATGACAGTATTTCCAGTGTTAATGGAAAATCATTCTAGTGCAAATCAGATTAATAAAATGTGCTGGAAACATACACATCACAATTACCAGTGAAAAATAAGTTTGAAGCAAGTTGGAGAAAGAGAGAGTTACTTCAAGAGTGACACACTCACTGTTTGTTAGTACTTTTTCCCATTGATTACTATCGCATAAAAAGCTTTATTTTCAGAAATCTGATGCCCAGGATTCATGCAAAATCTCTTACATGCATTTGCATGCCACTTATGAATATGCAATTAACATAGCAGTGCTTGTTAATTTGTTACTTCTATGCGGAGATGGGACATTTCAGCTTGTATGCTGTATAGCATCCAATCTGCCCATACTGTTGTATTGGGTGGGCATACAAAGAAGCCATGCACATCTTTAAAGCATGTACTTTGCATCTCATCTTTCTGAAAAAGCCTTTAATTGCAGTTTTTGACCCAGAAACCCCATTATGGCAACACAGAAGGCGTCACTTTATTAATTGCATCCCAGGGAGAAGCAAAGAAACTCCATAAAATTCAAAATACGCCAGCAGAAAGGCTATTTGACATGTGGAAGTTCAGAATACTGAATTTGGCTACAGGAGGGCCTTTATTTTACTTTTTCAAAATTTATTTGATCCGCATAAAAGTGCCATTTAATTGTCATTTTGGGATGCAGCAATAATGCTATCAACTTAGGTATCTGGAAAGGAGGAAAATAGGATATGTAAAAATCAGTTCATAACACTTACAACTTTCATAATAGATTTTTCCCATGCTATTGTTTTCTGTAACTGCTGAATGCACAGAGCTACCTGTGCAGCACTGCGAGCTTCTGACAATGCCCTTCTCCATACCCTTAGCCCTGGAGCAATATCCTCTTCCATTCTGCATTGAAATATAGAGAAATTAAGCAGGTCACATCCATTTTCATCAGTTTCTGAACGTGGAACAATCATCGTCACATTGAAAGCCAAGCAATGACAAAAACATACACAGCCAATAAGGGTAATAAGGCTTAAGCAACTAAATTTGATGTAGTGCACAGACTGTGGCTACGTGCCTCAAAGCTCAATCACAACCATAAGATAACTTTGCGGGATTAACATACGTAACAGAAAAATAAATAAATAAATAAATAAATAAACAAACAAATAAATCTTTGCACAGCACCATGCATAAAAAAGGCAGTCCATATGGATCAGAGACATACAAGAAGATACATAGATAAACACACAATAGGAAAAAATAGGCTCCAATTAGCAAAGAAGCACAATAATTTTTCAAGTTAATCTCAATAACCTACCCGTCACCATCACCACTAACGGATGGTGCAGGAGCAGGGACAGTAACTGTGCCCACATTATCCAGTTTGATCTGAATGGTGGTACTTAAGGGGCTCTTCAGATACCTTCGCTCTATGTTCCGCTCCAAGTCAGCAAGTCTGGTTACAGCTATATCTAGAGGGTTGTCATTCTTCCGTTCTAGAGTACTGCTACTGCCTTCTTCTCCACCAACACAATCACCATCACGCTTCTTGTGCAATGGAGTGATTGATTTATGCTCATAATATACCAAGTCTTCCCTTTCCGATTCTGGTTCAGGGCACATCCAACCCTACATTTTAATACAAAATTGTGCACATATGTGTTTGGCACTGTTAACCATTTCAGTTTGGACAATGGATGGATCATTTGTTTACCTCCCTAAACTGTGCATCTCTTTCCAGAAGTTCTCAAAAAGTCAAAAGAGCTGATATTTTTCTTTCCTATACTACTGAAGATAATCACACACATTGATTTTTAAATCAGAGTTTTATGTTACATTTTTGGGAGAAAAAATAATCTGCAATCCAACAAGTTCCTAAGTAATAAATTGATTTTTAACTCATACCCAAGAGCCAGTATTATTGTGGGAAATATACAACTGGCACAAATCCCAGTTTCAGATTTTTTTTTTAAACCCTGTAATCATTTCTGATGACTCACAGTAACAAGGTTAATTCACATTAATTATATGTGATATGTAACACCTTCATATTGCACATTTTATTAATTCCACAAGAAAAAAAGGCAAATATTTACATATATTTATTCCCCCCCCCCAAATTTTAAAAGATGCCAGATCATCATGACTAATGGAGAACATAGATGGAATCAAAGAGCTACTAGCCTTTGTGCTGTTCGTCAGCGGAACTTACTATTCTGTTTGCATGAAAAATCAAAGGCTCTTTCCCACTTGCATGCTAATGTGTTTTCCCCCCATCCTCAAGAGGGGAGGAAAAGAGAAAATTGTTGTCTCCACAGTGATCTTTTTGCTGCACTTTGAAAACAAGGCTGGCAAATTTGCTCCTGCATATGATGGTAGAGGCCCTGATTGCTATTGCAGTTGCTACTTTTGAAAAAATGAGATGCAAAAAGAGGACTTTTTCCTTCATCTCTTGAAGCAGGATCCCTGCTTTTACCTCTGTGCTTGCTGGGGAATACAGCTATCTCTTTGCTATCCAGCAAACATGGAGGTTAGAGCAAGATCACTAAGACAAGACAGCAGCAGGGATTACTGATAGGAGTACTGATCCAGGAGATTGTTATTTTTGCTAGAAACAAAAGAAAAGGAAAAGCTTGGCTGCTGGGTGACTCTCTGTTGTCTTTGGCATACAGAGATGGATCCAGGGATGCCCAGAGTCCCATAAGCAGATAGGAGGGCAGTTCCATGGTGGGTGCTGATGTCCCTCAAGCTCTTCCTCCCCCATGTGAACAAGAAAGTTCACACCAGGGGAGAACTTGCATTTACTGCAAGCTATGTCCTCAGTGGCAGCAGCCATTTTGGAGCTATGTGGATGACATACAAGGCAGGAAATAAATTTGTATGTGTAGCATACAAAATGCTTGTGTAGCTTTTTTTCCCCATACACATCAGGGAGAGATGCTGTTTGCGATATACTAGCCTATCTTCCAATAAAGATAAAACTAAAATCTAAAAGACAGAAAATAGATGCTATTGGTCTCCATCACTCCAAAACCTGACAGAAAAAAAAGCCTAAATCTACACTCGTTTTCCTGAACCATGCAAATTTGAAGTATGATCCCAAGATGCTGTATTTTGAATTTAATAATATTGCATGAAATTCTACTACATGATTCTGAGGACTTGCAGATCTATGATGGTCATGTTTCCTCCACAATATTTATTTACTGACTTATTTTTATCCCACCTTTATTATTTTTTATAAATAACTCAATATTAACATACCTAATGTTTCTTCCTGCTAATATTTTCTCTACAACAACAACCCTGTGAGGTAAATTGGGCTGAGAGAGAGAGAGATAGTGGCCCCAGATCATTAGATGGCTTTCATGCCTAAAGTGGGACTAGAACTCAAGGTGTCTAGTTTGGTGTCTTGGTTCATAAAAATAGTTATATTTTTAAAATCCCATTTCCTAGTTTTTCTCTGAAGATTTAACCAACCATACAAAAAAAAGCCCACTCCATAAGAAAAGATGAAATCATTTCATTCCAGCTAGTGTTAATACATTCTTCAAAGTCTTTTGATTTCTTTTATTACTGGGAATAATCCTTAACTCTAGAAAATCTACTCTTCATAAGTTTGAGTTAGCACTTTAGCCAATAATTACTAAATACAGATTTTACTGAAATACATTTTACCTTGATCTGCAAACTAGCTGATGCCACTCTTCTCTCTAAATCCTCTACCTGCTGAAGAATAGCAATATCCGTATCCATGGCTTGCTCTTCTATGGACCAATTTTCTACAATATCTCGTGTTACTTGGTTTTCATCATTTTCATTTACTTCAATAATTGCAGCTGTATTTAGAAATTAGATTAGGCTATTTTAGTATAACTTTCAGATCAAGTGTTTTGTAGTAACAATGAGATCAATGGCAACAATCATTTTATCAATACAAGAGGTCACAATTAATCCAACAAGCATACGTCTTTTGAATTACTTCTATAGACATATACGTGTATACCCAATTTATAGATGTGTCATATATTTGGCTTTTCAGTTGAATTTAATAGGTTAGAATGTTTCGGAATCTTTAGCTCAGTAAACTGATGAGAGAATGGAGATAAGAAAGCTTTATAAAATTATGCACAGCATTGAGGAACTCAATCAAGACAGGTTTTTCCTCTTTCTCAAAACACTATAGCCAAGGAATCATGGAAGAATAATTGGAAGGAGATTAGAACAAAGGAAAGGAAGTATTTCCTCACAACAGCATAATTTAACATGTGGAATTCATTACCACCTAACATGGTGATGGCCACTAACTTGGACAGCTTTAAAAGGGGACCGGAAAAATTGAGATCAGTCAATGGCTGTCAGTCTTGGAGAGCCTTTGTTATTCTCTGGGTTGAGGTAGCATCAGTGGTGGGCTGCTCCCGGTTTCATCCGGTTCTTTAGAACTGGTAGTAAAAACGGCAGGAGGTTCCACCCACCCGGCTGGATGTCATCTGCACATGCGCAGAAGCGTGCATGCTCCCGTTGTGAACCGGTAATAAAGTTAAGTAGAACCCACCCCTGGATAACATGCCTCCAAATACCAGCTGCAGGAGAATATGGCAGGAAAGAGAATTATCTCCTGCTTGCCAACACACCAACTTGGCCATTGTGGGAAACAAAATGCTGGACTAAGATGGGCTTTGGCTTGATCCAGCATAGTTATATTCTAATGTTTTTTTTTATTAAAGAAAAATGTCCATTAGCTGTTTCATAATTAATAGGCCACCTGTGCCATCTGAGCTATTAGAAAGCAATCTTAAAAGATCTACTTTTCATTATACCACTGATTTTTTGTCCCATTTAAATTACATACCATCTTTATTCTTGAGGCAAGCTAGAGTAATATAATCCATATGTTTCTGAATTTGCTTCTGTAAGGCCTTTTCTCTAATTCCCCTGAGATGCAACACTTTAACCAAAGCTTTTAGGTCCTCTGGATCAATAATTCTCCACCAGCCAAACTGCATTTCTGAATCAAAATATGGAAACAAAGAAAGATTTAAAATACACAAACATTCTATATGGGAAATGAGTACCCCAAAACCTGAGTTCTCTAACATTAAAAGACACAGCTATAGGATCTCAGGGAAAACTACAGCATAGCTGAGATCCTTGCTGTTATTGCCATTGTTGCTGCCGCCACAGAAAAGCTTTTTTCTAAAAATAATAATAATGAACAGTGGTCTGCCACAAACAAACACTAGGTCATTTTAAAAAGTCCTAGTCTCTAACTAGAAGAACAGAACTAGGATTCTGTTAGAATTAGTTAGAAACACCTATAAAAAAAATAAAATCATACTGACCTTCTGGGATAGGCTTTGGACTTGGATAATCAGCTGGTTTGGCTACTTCCACAAGAACTGAAGAAGGTACCGAAGTTTGTTTCTCAACCTGTGGCACTGGCGATTCGCTTTTACTTGTTGGAACACTGGGTGTCAAGAAAGAGCTACCATTGCCCTCTGACAGTCCTAGGCTGGACCCCATACTAGGCAGTGGAGATGAAAACGGATGATTTGAACTCATAACGCCAGTAGGCCATCCACAGAACTGAAGTCCCATTACAGGCAATCCTGTCTTCATCTGCTATCCAAAAAAAACCACAACAACCTCAATTTGAATAGTTATAACTATTTGCTATATAATAGCTCCATTGCAGCAGGAAATTGCAATCAGAATAACAGAGTTGGAAGGGACCTTGGAGATCCCTTCTAGCTCAACCCCCTGCTCAGGCAGGAAACCTTATACCATTTCAGACCAATGATTGTCCAATCTCTTCTTAAAAACCTCTAGTCTTGGAGCACCCACAATTCTGGAGGGAAGTCGTTCCACTGATTTATTGTTCTAACTGTAAGGAAATTTCTCCTTAGTTCTAGATTGCTTCTCTCCTTCATTAGTTTTCATCCATTGCTTCTTGCCCTGCCTTCAGGTGCGTTGGAGAATAGGCTGGCCCCTCTTCATACAGTAAAAATCAGTACAGATTTTTAGTAAGAAGATGAACTTGCAATAATTCCAAATCAATAAACATAGAGCCCCAGTACAGTGTACTGATTAATATATTAGAGCAGACAGATCCAGGTATAAATCCCAACTTGATTGTAGCACTCACCAAATGATCCTTACATTAGTCATTCTTTTTTAGCCCAACTTATTTCTTAGAGCTGCCAGCATATGCCATTATCAGCTCTCAGAGAACAGATGGGATAAAAAAAAAGTATTGACTAATAATAACAAGCATATGCAAAGAGTTCTATAAATGGCCCATCCTATGTATGGAACAGACAGCATCTGTTTTGGGAATAGAACTATGATATGCATTTTCCAGAAAGATGTTTTGAGATAGGACAGGGAAGAAGGGAAACAGGGAAATAACACAGCCATTTGCAGTGGTACATGGCAACAGCAGCAACTAAGTGAAGGTAGGGAAGGCGGTAGAAAGATTTTGGAAAGCAATGAATGGGCTGATCTCGTATGTTATACTTGAATTCATAATCAGAAGTCACAAGCATTAAGGAAGACAGTACTGGAAAGATCGGAAAGGGAGGTTTCACAATGGATGGGTTTCAAAATCTAGATTTAGCTCAATAATTAGCAGTATCACTTTAAAATATCACAAAAATCATGCTTTCATCATAGTACAGTTATTGACATTCAAAAATATTTTCTTTTGAATCTTCTTCAGAAATTACTGTAGGCTTCTTCAACTCGGATTGCCTCAGGCACCATTTTGTATCCAACATGTTCCCTTGCTTTAGAAAATGCACATTTTCTAGCATATGCTTCATATGTCCTCATTGCTTATAATAGGGAAATTTAACAAATAGACGTTTCTTTTCTAAATCCTTTTCAGAAGTGAATAGAACTTGCATGCACAGTAATGCTTTCTGAGGGATGGGTGCCAGCTAAATCTAAGTAAAGTAAATATAGGATTGTAGTGCTGAACTCCTATCAGGTGGGAAGGGCCTTCTCATTTCTTGGCAGAAATTTGCAGGCATGGTTGCATCTTCTTGGAGACAAAGTTTACGAAGATGAAACAGGACATTGTGCAAATAACTAATTTAAAGAAGTTAGCAGGCATCCCATCTCCCTCACTCTAGTTTGTAAATAGTTTGTGAGGAAATAGTACATACATCAAAAGTACCAGCAGATAACTACATTTAACAAACTGTAGATGTAATGGACATTTCTGTCCCAATTCTCCACACCCTTGAACTAATGTAGCATCTAAAATCAGGACAAGACATGGCATTTACATAATTTGTATTAATTTACATAATTACACAAATAATGGAAATTGCTGCGTATAACATATTTTCAGATTGAATGGATATTCAGAAATAAGACAAACTCCCACCCCTGGAATGGTTTGTTAAAAATGAGATTTTACACAACTGTCTAGATTTGGATATCACAGTAAAGTTTCACCTATACTAACTCTGCATAAATATCAAATATCCATAACTGAGTTGACACTCTGCACTAAGCTATAGTTTGTCTTAAGTATGGATCATTGAAAAAGTCACAGTGGCTCAATTGACAAGTAGTTGTATGATATAAACTGTGCTTTACCAACTATAATGATTGGCTCAGCTAGAATGATTTCAACTATTCCATTAGCCAAAACAAAACAAATCATATTAGGGCTTACAGAGGTCTTCAAACATGGCAGTTTTAAGGCTTGTGGACTTCAACTCCCAGAATTCTCTAGCCAGCTTATGCTGTCCACAAGCCTTAAAGCTGCCAAGTTTGAAGACCTCTGGGTTAGTACAATGTAAGAACTCAACCACTGGATTGAATTTTGGAAGAGATTCAAATCAAGAGAAGCTGGAGAGAGAAAAGGAGAGTGATGATTAAACCAATTCCTTTCTTCCTTACGACACCTTGCATCACCCACCCTACCTAACCAGACCCCAAAGATCTTGACACTCATATGCCCACAGCTAGTAATTAACTTTCTTCCTTTACAACAAATGGTAATCAGGATTCCTATCAATACTCTTAGCATCCATCTATACTCTTTTTTTTTCCCTGTAGAAAGTGCATAGGATGAAACTTCCTGTGGAATAAAATGGAATAAAATGCTTACCTGAAGTGGTGACAAGGCAAATGGACTTAATCCTATTGGGCTTGGTGAAGAGGCTGAACCAATAAGTGGAGATGGAACAGGTGAGGGTGATTTGGATGGAGGGTGAGAATGCAGAGTGAGAGATGAAGAAGTAGTAGCAGCAGCAGCTGGTGAATCTAGGTGGGTAACAGAAGTGTCATCACAAGGAGTTCTGGGTAACAGGCTGAACCACTGCCTGTTCTTTTCAGTAAGAGTCTTTAACAGTTGGTCATTTGAAATTAATGGAGAACTATAAAATTTCCCTGGCCCGGTTGCCACGGGATTAAAAAGATGATTCGGATCAGACCGTTCATTGCTGCTTTGTGATAAAGTGGTCTGGTGGCTACACAATGAGGTTTTAGAGCTATTCTGATAGGCCAGCGAGCACCCATTTGCTGCACTGCCATTGGCTTTGGGGGCCAGAACATCCGACTCGGGAGGCATTTTTGCTACTTCTAAAAGTTTGCTTAGCTTTGAGAAAGATCCGGGCTTCTGCAGGAAAAGATTTGTGCTGTCCTTCTCTTTGACATCCTCTTTTGGATTACAATGTGTTGCATTTAAACAATTTAATTTTTCTTCAGAGGTCTCAAAAATTTCTTCTTTGATATGAATATTTTTGGCCTTTTTCAGCTTCTCTTTTTCTTTTGCAATTTCTTCCAGACCTGTAAGCATAGAAAGACAATTACTTAACTCAATTTATAGCCAAAATGGGTTTGGTTTTCAGCTGTTCAAGCTGAAAAATCACATTCTCATCTAAAAAAAACCCTATACTTTTGATTTATAGAATCTTTTTTAAGCTAGGACATTCATCTAGCATAAAATCAACAATGATAACCAAAAGA
The DNA here is from genome assembly GCA_032468115.1 of Grayia smithii. Lineage (NCBI taxonomy): Eukaryota > Metazoa > Chordata > Lepidosauria > Squamata > Grayiidae > Grayia > Grayia smithii. Next base: position 74,917 of record JANHFM010003269.1, read on the forward strand.
ATATAACAAGCGTGTATGAGGCTGATCACAATTTCATTTCAAGAGATGAAACGGAAAAACAATCAAAAGCTTCCTCTTAACATCTGAACTGAAAATGTTTGACACTTCAGCAGGAGGAGGTACCAGACTGAAGAAACAGTGTTATTAAATGCATCACGCAAAGGGGATTCATATGGAAAAAGCCTTTTTTGCATGCTCTGATACATAAAACACACTTCACTGCTTGTAGAAACCTGAATAAGAGAGAAAGAGAAATGAATTTATACTACACCTTAATTTTTGTCCTAACTTATGCCATGCAGTACTGTTCTATTTTAGTGATGCAGGATATTTTTTTAAAAAAATAATACAAAGATACTCTTTTAATGTAACTAATTTTTTTCCAAAATTTCAAAATAAGAGATGAAGAAATGAGGCTGTATGTAGAAAATAAAAACAACAGGGATTTCACAAGTACCTAGCACAGGTGAAATATTCCTTAACCCATGGTTTAATACCAGCAATGGGACTTTTTTGTTTGGCAGCAAAATTCTGACAAAACATTTTTTATAAAAAGGGCATTGTCTTACCTGAACACCCATTCTATTGGGCTGGGGGGCCAGCACCCATCATATTATGCTTTATTTCAAGGAGTCTCAAGGGAAATTATTTTAATTTATTTATGTTTCCAGTGCTTAAATTACTTACTTTTAATTAACAATTACAAAGTGCCTTAAAGCTAATATGCTACTAGTATATTCAAATATCAACATAAGGAATATACTATTGGTTTTTGTTATCAAGCCTTTCCCCTTTGTGTTTTTTTTTAATGAAAGATGAGTACAATAAATTCAATAACTGTGTTACTACTTTTATCAGAACAGGCATCACCCAAATAAAAAAATGTGGATGAATGTATAACCAATTTATACCTATGAGTCCTCATAATGGAAATAAAGAGGACCAGACTCTTCTGGATAAATATCTGACAAATATTCTGCAATGTAAACTCTCCAGAATTCATTAACTATGTTCAAAGAGCAGTTCCATTTTTTAAATAAAGAAAGTTTTGTTCTTTATCCCCACATTTCTCCACTTCTCCTTTAAGCATGTGTCAACATGCATTAACAATTTCTTCACAAAGAGCAAAAAGAAAAGAGAGAATCACATAGAAAGGAACAGATAAATGGGAAAGAAAGGAAGTGTTTGGTGTTTCCTCTCTCCCAATTTCAATCTCTCTAGCGACAGTGCATTTGGGATACCTTTAGCATAGTTGATAATCATTTTTAAAGAGCATGGGGCCAGGTTTCTTGCCTATTTCTGTGGGTTCTGCAAGTCCCATTAAATCCAGCAGAGTGGGCATTCTCCAGCTCTCCTTGAAAAAATGTCACCTTGTGATGTCTAAGAACAAGGGTGTCAAACTGAAGGCCCAGAGGGTGGATCTGGCCCATAGGATGCTTAGATCTGGCCCGTGGGGCCTCTCTGGAAATAGCAAAGGACCAGCCTGCAGTGCTTCTGCCAGCTAAAAGGGAGCTCGGGAGGGCTGCGTGCGGCCGTCTCGAGCTCCGTTTTTGCTGGCAGAGGGTTGCAGGGGGCCATCGTAACCGAAAACGGAGCTCGGAAGCTCATTTTCACTGGCAGAGCGCTCGGGCCACCACAGGCACCGACATGAGTGACGTCAAGCTGGCCACACCCATCCTGGCCTCCTTAGGTCAAACACAACCCTGATGTGACCCTCAATGAAATCAAGTTTGACACCCCTGCCTAAGAAACACCCCTCCTGCCTTGTAGAGACACTTTCTCCTCAGAGATTTAATTTGTTCCAGATTTTAAATTTGGGATTATCGATTGTTCACAAGACAACATAAAAGCACATTCAGTCCTTCTGTCAGGATGTACCAATACTAGCTTCTGGCTAAAAGAAGACTTTGACAGAGAAAAGCATGGACATTTTTTTCAGAGTTCCCAAATCTAGCTGGGGATGCAGTGGCCTAGAGGTTAAGACACTGGGCTTGTAGACTGAAAGGTTGGCAGTTCAAGACCAAAGCATTGTGCAATGGGCTGAGCTCCTGTTCTTGGCCCAGCTCCTGCCAATCAACATTCTATGCACTTTGGCATATAGTCATGACCATGGAAGTATTTTCAGACAACACTGGATCCCTCAGCTAAGAAACAGAGATGAGCACTCCCGCCCCGCCCCAGAGTCAGACACAACTGGACAGGGGAAGCCTTGATCGTTTTAGAACTAGCTCATTACCTTCTCCACTTTCCATGCCTTCAACAAAAATGCCCCCACATTGGGGTAAAATCCAGTATCGACGTCTGTAACGATCCTGGCCAAACATCATTGAACGTAAAGAGTGAGAAGCTTCAAATAGCTTTCTTCTGTACTGGTTTTGCTGCTGTTGTATATAAAAAAAGAACACAATGGTAAAAATAAAGATTTTCTTCAAAGTTATGCTAATGAATGACAGACAGCTCATCAAACTTTTTGGATATTTAAGTTACTTCCAAACAATACAATTTTTTTTTTTTGAGAAATTGATGATGATGTATCACACTGGCCAAAATTAAAACAAATTGAAGGAGACATTACATAAGCAAAGTTTGGGCTTTTGTTACCAATTTCCAGAGAACAAAAGAATCAAAGATTTTCAATGCATGGAAGCAAATGAAATGTTATCAGTTATGACATACAGCAAAGGGTGTATACATCTAGTACAACAAGCCAAGCTAATATGAGAAGTTGTGGCTTTTTATGAGATATTTTATATGGCCCTGAGACAAATTATATTTTGGATAACCTGTAGACCAGTGTTTCTCAACCTTGGCCGCTGGAAGATGTGTGGACTTCAACTTCCAGAATTC
>JANHFM010003269.1:77863-91168 GCA_032468115.1 Grayia smithii
TGGGGAATTCTGGGAGTTGAAGTCCACACATCTTCCAGCAGCCAAGGTTGAGAAACACTGCTGTAGACAAAGCTAGTGCTCAGGTGTCCACAGTTAAAGAGAAAAAGTTAACATGCTGAATGCCATAGTCTTGCTTCAGTTGAAACAAATGGTGACAATTGCACATTAGACATGAGAATATACATTGGCACATGCCTCTCAAACTGGAGATGCAGAGGATCAAAAATTCCAGATAACACTTTTATTTCAATTAATAATTTTGTTCTATTATAATTATTTCACTAAAGATGGAATCAGGAGATAACTTTCCATCTTCCAAAAAACCATTAGCAGTTTGCACCAGTTTTACTTTGAGAAAGAAAGCCTATGTTATTTTGGACTCACAAAACTAGTTTCAAGGTTCTTATAATTCAGGTGAATAATATTAGTTAAAGTTTCTCTCAAGAGTACCAGTACATTAGCACATTCAAATCTTCCAAAACATACAAACATTGCTCTGGCTCCAGAATAGAGAGCACATTACAATCATACAATTCAAATAACAGATCCCAGAATAAGGCAATATGATTATTATTATTTTTTTGTAGTGCTCTTTGCACGCTTGTGTCAGCATCAAATAACATAATTAGCTGTCTTCAGGATACAGCCTTGAATTTCTGCCTTTTTATATCTCACAGGTTTAAATTAAGCCAGGTCCAAGAGCTTGCTTTATTTATATTTTGTTATATCAGCAGCAAATTGCTTCATCTTTCCTCATTTTCAACAAGACTGAAATTTGGTTAAGACAATGAGGAAAAATCTGGTTAATGTGTGTAAATGCTAAGGATCTAGTTAAGAACACTTTAAAAATAACTCTCGTCTACATTATAGTGACAGAGTAAAGTTTAAATTTATAGAAGTTCAGTTTACCTTAGTAAGTTTGTCAATCTGTTTCTCTAGTTCCTCAACACTTGCCGTTTGATCTCCATCATCCTACCACCAACAAATAAAATGCAGTAATGCATTATTTTCTATATACTAATTGTGCTCATGATTATAAAACCAGAATTTTATGAAATATGCCTCAAAAATCACAAAGGCACTGCAATCATAAATATTTATTATGGGATGTGGTCTCCAAAGGGAATCTGTTCTTTACAGTAATTGTACATAGGGAGCCACAAGTATGGCAAAAAACTAAGGATTTTTTAAACATATTGATCTCAGCAAGGCTAGAGCAGTCCATGCAATGGCACTGTGGCTTCATTCACACATCATACTGAGCCTTGTTCATGGAATAGGCCATAAGTCTTAACTGCACATAACACGAAATCATAACAAGCAACTGCATATCACTGTTAGTCAAAAACAGAAAAACTTAATGGTAGTTTATTTTCAGCAATGGACACAACAACAAAGACCTGCTAATCCTTTCCTCCTATGCCTCTACATAGTTGGTAAATAAGAAATGTTGATGTTACAATCAAACAAACTGTTGTCATAACCTCTTTTAGCAATTTTAAGTCAAGGTTTTTCATATAACATTAAAGACACATATACTTTATAAAAGTCAATATAAGTTATCTAATTTATCAGCAACACTTACCTCATCTTCACAAATATCTTTCTTTCCCTTTTTATCATCTTTGTCGTCATCTTCTTCCTCATCTTCATCTGCTTGATCATCACTATAATCATCATCGTCGTCGTCATAATCACTCTCCCCTCCCTTCCGTCTCCTCTTTCGGCCTGGTGTGGGTGTACCTAGTGAATGGGATTCTTCGCCTATATCACCTCCTCCTGTGACATCTCGCTTGCCTGTTTTCTTAGCATGAATGATTCTAAGCCTTCAAACACATGATAGACAAACAGTATTATAGAGTGTTGCTAAAATATACACATACATAGTTCCTCGCATTTCACCGAGAGGAAATCATTCTCCTTACGCATTTGAATCATTTTTGTCACATAATTTATTGCAGCTACTGAATCAGCACTTGAGAAATGTAATTCACCAACAAACCATTTTTATTGAAGGTATAAATTTATTCGGCAAGAGCTTTAAAATTCTTTAATTTTATTTGCTGGGAATCATCAGAAACCACAAAATCTCTACTCTTATTTAATTCTTCATGAAATATTTTAGGGTCTAACATGAATGATACTGTATAAAATTCTGTTACCACAGCTAAGAACAGCAGAAAGATTTCCAGAACCTTTCCTCTAAGCTGAAGAAACAAGTATTTAGTTGTATTCTTCTTTTGGTCAATCTTAATCTCTGTAAACTCTTTCTAGTCACATTTAAAAAAACAGTGCTAACTCTAACCAAAAAATGATAAATCTGATGCTTGGTTGTAGATTATATGAATACAAATCATTTCTCAAGTGTCTGCATATTACTTTATATGACACAGTATTAAGCATTAATCTTGTAGCACTCTGGTAGCAGAAGCCTTAGTTTCATGTTTATGAAACAAAAGAAACTTACATACCAGTAAGTACAGTTGTGGTAGCCCTTCATCTCTTACCCTACAAAACAAGATTCCATACAGCAGATGTTACAGCTCTAACTACCAGGAATCTAACAGGCAAATTATTTTGAAACAGCCTATTTGGTACTTCAAAGCCAGGCTGCACACGCCCTTTTTGGCATGTAACAGAATTTAAGGAGATATGAAAATGTGTGTTTTTGAAAAGGCAAGGATTTCACAAGAAAGAAAAGAAAGGAGAAAGAGTATGGATTAGGATGGCAAAAGTAGATAAATTATGATATTTGAATGCTTCTATGTATTTTTTTCAGTTTCCTTTTCTTCCTTTCCTCGCCCATCCTACAAAACAGTATTCCATACAGCAAGTGGGTAAGATGCAGTGAAACTGGCTTCTTAAAAACAGGCTGCAACAAAGCTTATGATTTTAAAAAGAACTCATCTGGAGGATGTTTATCAGACTAGTTAAAGAAAGATAAAAGGATGACTTAAAATCTTTAGCTATCCTCAGTAAGCTCTTCTTTTAATGCAAAAGATCAAATTTATTTTTAATGTTCTAATTTGCAAATAATTAAATGCCCACTGCTTGACCAAGGGCATATTGGGCTGAAATTTTATACCACAATATATGCCTTAAGTAAAATAATACATATCTCTAGATTAAATAACTGCACCAGTATAAAATCATTGAAAAAATAATTAATGATGCATTTTGTCCTTGCGCCCTGACAAAGCCCATTCAGCATTCTATTCTAAAATATTATAGTTCAGCATAAGTAGTACTAGAATAGATCAGCCATCTTGGTGAAGATAATTAAAACATTAACGAAAGAAATTAAAAACACAAATCAAAAACTTACATTGATAGTCACAGAGTCTGGCATAAAGTGCCACTTGATTTTGATTTTCTTCCCAAAGATCTTTTACTGATCTATTGCTATGTTTAAACAAACTCTGCTGCTGCTAGCCAATATATTTTACTTTTCTCTACATTCAACTAACAAGAGTAAACTAAAAAGACAGTTCTGGCAGTATGCAATTACTTTCACTTGCCCTTCCTAACCCCAAGTAAAATAACGGTTTCTTTCCCAATCATTTACTTAGAAGGGTGAAATCACAGCATCAACACAGACAGCAAACAGCTGGCCTGATGTTTTCAACAAAGTTCTACTCCACAGAGAAACTGCAAATTTATTGTATCTTTGGCAAGGTACACCTATGGTCAGAGCCCAATATAATAGCAGCTTTTAAAAATCACATGTCTCTCTAACATATTTATTCTAGCTCATTATCACTCCAAATAGGATAGGGCTGTATTTTATCAATAAAAAGATAACCTGAACCAATATTGAAACCTTTCTAACTAAGGAAAGCATCTTATGGTAGTGTAGAAAACACAAGATTGGACTCTGGCCAAAAGCATTGAATTTAAATGTTTGGTTGGGCCATAAAACTAAATGGATGAACATGGGAAGGTCAACATCTCTTAGTTTAATCAACTATATAAAAATCTTAGATTTTGGGGGAAGAAACAGGGACACAGCAAATGAGCTTTGGAAGGACAGGCAAAATAAAAATATAATGTAACTTTTTCACACTCAAGAGATCATGAAAATACATGCTTAAGTAAGTCTGATGGAAAAGAAAAAGAAAGGTAAATATGAATAATCTTGCCTTCTACTAATCAGGTGCATTTTATTCCTATTGTGAATGAATGCTAGAATGTAATATTTGATAAAAGCGTTATCAGCTTTATCAAGAATGGTACACATCATATAAAAGTCTGAAGAAGTGATATACAGCTAGGATCTGAACACACGCTGTCTTAAGATTGACCAATGAAACACCTTACTCTGTAAGACTTCAACAGATGCAAAATGAAATTATCTCAGCTCACCCTCATGACAATAATGAATGAATAGTGAAAGAGAAATAGTGGCATCACATAAGATGGGGATGGGAGTGCGATTATTTAGAAAAATAAAATTTGCCAGTTTTTTTTAAGTAGAGTTAAGTAAAAGAAGAGAAGCAGCTATGCCCCTCAAATCTAATTCTGTACTTACATTGGTTGAAAAGACAGTTAAGAGAAAACTGAATTCCGCCCCTCCCCCTAGGTGAGAAGCCTCCTTGCATAAGGGACTACAGGGCAGCTTCAAATGTAAATTAGCCTATGGTTAGGATGATTTAGTACATGGTTTATATATGAGGTAATTATTATAAGGGCCCCACAGTTATACTCATGAACACGGTATGAATTTGGAGCCGATATCATTAACAGAAATTTACAGTCAAGATTTTTTTCTTCCTGTAATTTGCTTTATATCTCTCTCTTTTGTTTACTTCTTCTAACTCCCTCTTGTAGCTCTCCTTTACTTCTTCTTTCTTCAGAGGTGCATTAAAATGAGCGGGGAAGGAGAAATAGAGTTAGAAATATAAACACTGTAAGAATTCCTTGATTTGCTAAACAAGAAAGAAAAGTGACTAAAAAAACAGAAAGTGGAGCTTTGCTATGCATAGCACAGGGCTATACAACCCTCTTGTGATTTACAATTACTTTCCCTTCAAATGCTATGGTAGACTGAGCTGTTATACTTGCTGTATGGAATTTTGTTTTGTGCAATGGAAAAAAATGGCATCCTTAAAAACTTGACTATTTCTTTTGTAGCAAATGAAACTACCTCAATATTGGCAAGTATACCCCAGATGTACTTCAGACCACAGGAAATACTTAAAATTATATGACACACTTTTTAACCATTACCTAAATAATTTGCAATTCTAAAGATGATCAGAACAAAATAACTTGATCCTATAAATCCTCTTTCAGAAATAAAAACACACAATTGTTCCAATCAGATTTTAAAAATGTCAAAAAAAACCCACCCCAATTTATTAACTCCACAAACCTTCAAGCAAGAAACAAATTTATTTCTTATAAGTACGATAGTATAGCTTTCTTCCAATTTGAGTCCTCCTAATTCACTACCTTTTTTTTTCTTTAATGGACTATCAAAAATAAATTACATGCTTTACAAAATTAATTTCCCATTTTAATTAAATAAATGAAATTGCTACTTCATTTTACATAGCATGAGATTGTCTTTGCAAATAAACCACGTAACCAATTAAACAGAAATGGTGCTAGAATATTTTAAAGAAGTATTACTTACTTCCTAAGTTTGCCTTCAACCATCCACTTATCTCTTCTTAAATTTGACATATAATCTATATTCTTTTCTATTTCACTGTCAAAGCAGAAAACATTAATTACTCAGGCACAATTTATTGCATGACATATTCCAAATATATTTAGTATCTGTGAAAATATTTCGTTACCCAAATTTATGTGCTACCAATTCAAACTAGTATGAGTCAAGACTAAATAAAATATTCAATTTAACGATGACAAATAAGTACAATTATTTCATGGAATGGGGTTGGAGAAACCTGTTCTTTTAAGAATGATAGCTTGTGGTTGACTCTGCTAACTCTGTTGCTACAGAGGTTCATTCAGAAGTTCAAACCTATTACTGATCATTTGATTAGCTTCACCAGAAACAAGCACAGAGGAAATTCTTACCTTATGACACTTTTGCTACAGGCTAATTCATTAACAAGGAAAGCAAGCACGGATGCTTTTTGAGCTGGGGTGTGCGCCTGAAAAGCTTTGGTTTTCAAACTCTCTGTGAGTTCGGTTTGCCCACAGTGACCTTCCATAAATATCTGCAGTATTTCAGACACATTGTCTCTGTTGATGCCCACATTCAACAAATGATCCCCAAGAATTGTTTTGGCCTAGAGAAAAAAGTCTGCTTGTAAATAATTGTACTCCACGCACAGTAATAACAGCACATATGTAATACAGCTTTCTGTTACTTGATAACAAAGAGGGAAAAAAACCAAACAAAATACAAGCCATAAACCAGAGGCACTACCATCTATTAGCTTAGAACCTATTACTATTTTATTTTTGCTGCCAGCACTCACAGTGCTGGCAGCACTGTATATACTGTCCTTAATTTTTAAAAAACATTTATTTATATTGAAATATATAGGCTCCTTTTTGAGACTTAAAGACCTTTCCCAAGCAACTTCCTGGCTTAACTGTCGGATCTCGCACAGAAAAGTAGATTCAAGACCACTAAACTAAGTTTAAGAAAAAAGACATTCAAAGAAATCTAGAGTAAAATAAAATTTGGGAATTACCTGGGGAGGTAGGCAGAGGTTTGGAAATAATTGGGAAATAATCTAAATATGCTGAAACTAAAGGCAACAGATTTATAAAATGGTATCTGTTGATGACAGATATGAAAATCCACACCATTATTTAAGCCCAGATAAAAAGGAGACATTAATGTTAAGTGTTAGTAAATGTTAAATAACAAACTAAGATTTGTTATGTGTTATATACTTCAAATGTATATGAAATACAGCATCTTATCTAAGTTCTATACAGTCCCTTCATTGCTAAGTGAGCCATACTGGAGTTCTATTTGCATTTAGCATCAGTCAATGGACAGAGAAAGATTGGGAGATGTTGGGAAGAATGTAGTAAGATTTACACATGGGTCTTAAGACATGGCTGATCCTCTAACAGAATAACAGAGCTGGAAGGGACCTTGGAGGTCTAGTCCAACCCTCTGCTCAAGCAGGAAACCCTATTATCAAACCCCAACCCTAGTCAGTGTGGTTAGTGGTATAGGATGATAGGAACTGCATCTCAACTAATAGAAAAATACCCAGTTATGTGGTACAACCCATAAGGTACACTTATTGTACTACCAACTGAATATTTGTTCATGATACTGTAAAGATATTATCATAAGATCAAGGATAGTGTTAAGAGCACTCATTACCTTGTATCCTGTTATTAATCCTGGATCACAAATTGCAGCTGAGAGCAACCTCACCAGCAGATCTTGTATTTCTCCCATGCTGTCTCCTATGTTCAACAGCCCCTCTTGCAGAACATTTAAACTTGGGACATCCAGATTCACATCAAAGCCAAGAACTTTACCAAAGTTGCTGAGAAACTGTACCACCATGAGACAATCTGAAAATGTACTTCCCGAGAGAACCAGGCCTGGAATGCGAGGCAATTCTGGCAAGGGCTAAAAAAGAAAAAGAAAAAAATAGCATCTTTTGCATCCTATAGCACTGATCTTTGGCAAATTATTTCCAAGAAATGTAGCCCGCATCCAAAAATTTGTATGTTTCGAAGTGAATAATACAGACTATCCGGCCTGCAAAATAATTGGTTGTGCAAGTGTTTCAAACAAGGATGAAACAAGGCAAGACATTTCTAACCGCAAACAGGGTATCAGTGATTTGTTCATAAATGGATTGAAGCCTCGTTTATTTGTAGGGATCATATTTTAGACCCATTAAATCTTCTCTGAAGAAAAAATGGGAATCCTCTACATCTGTAATCTAGTTATTGTGAAAGCTCAGGTTACTCATAAGTTGCTGCTAAATTATTATGTCTGACTTTGGCAGGAGGCAATTATTAAATATATCAAGAATAAATATAACCATTTGATTTAGTTAAATTTAACATTCGACCAAATCAAATCTAGCTTTTATTCTGGTTCCAACATGATACTCAAAGGCTAAGTGTGATTTTCAAATCCAAAAAGGTTGCACAAGCCTGCCTGAGCTAAAGCTGCAGCTAATAAGGTGCTCAGAAACATAGTAAACCATGTTCTTCATGCTTGGCTTTCACCTTAAAATGTCTGTCTCCTTTAGTTGTGAAAATGCAGTACACGAGAAAACAAATAGGCCACAATCTATTCAACTGCTTTGTAAAGAGTCACAAATTCAATAATAATTATTAAAATACATTTGGCTACGAGCTATTTCTGGCTATTATAGACTTATTTCTTACCATCTTAGGTCCTCATTGCAGAATTTTGGCAACCAGTCTAACCTTTTGTTTGAACAGGAAATTAGACCAGCAATCACATAAGGCATCCAGGCACGGAGCTAAAGCAATACTCCCACACATCTTTAATGAAAGAGTTTTTATACTGAAAAGGGAAAATAACTACTCTCCTGAAATAACGCTAGAATATTATCACACCAGTGGTGGGTTGCTCCCGGTCCGGTCTGGTTCGCACGATCCGGTAGTGGTGACGTTGTGACGTCACCGAACCGGTTCTCTGCGTCCCGGACCCGGGCCCACCCATGCGGCCAAACCTACTTTTTTTTTAAAAAAAAACCCGCAAAAATAGCGTTCTGCACATGCGCAGAGCGCTTTTTTTGCAATTTTTTTCTCAAAAAGATTTCCTGCGCATGCACGGTAGTGCGCTTTAGGCGCACGCGAAAGCGAAGTGTGTGCGCGCGTGCACAAAGAGAACCAGTAGTAAAGGTAGGTAGAACCCACCCCTGAATCACACATTGCATTTTCCTAAAACGTTGGTGAAGAAAATTAAGAACACATACTAGGTCCAGTGTATTCTAGCAATAGCAACCCAAACTTTATTATTAAAGAGCTGTTCCTGATTACTCTTAAGATAAAACATTTAAACTTTATTGTCCATCTCACCCATCTGAAGTCTAAAACAAAACAGAAGCTGGTATATGTCTTTGTTGTGGGTTAGGAGCAGAAAAGAAAAATCAATGTGTTTGACCGTATTGGTGTTCAGAGTTTTGTATTAACCTACACAAGACCTCTTTAGGATATGCTTAGCATGCAAAGATTAATAATCTCTAATGCGGTATGGTACCCTACTATAAACATTCTATTATGTACTATTGTAGACTGTCCTCAGTTTATGATAATCATCAGTTTAAAACTGCAAGGTACGCTTTGGACCAAAGACAGATAAAAGATTAAAAATAAAAATAAACAAAAATTATTAATTTTTACTCATCATCTCCTATTGAACAACACCTGAAATCAAACTGACCTAGACAGGTAGGAAAAATCTAATTTTCAAATTATACTCCATTGTGGTTTGTGTTCTGAAGAACAGCGACTTTCCCTAAAGAAAAATGTTTTCCTTCTGCATCCTGCAAGATGTAAATATGCCCCATGCAAACTGATAGTCCAGAAAAATTCAGAGAAGCTGTGAGTGTAAGAGTGTAAGAACGAAAAACTTTCTTGTTCCCGAAAGGAGGCAATCTAATGTCTCTCAGAATTCCCAAGCAGGGTATAAAGGCAAGAGCTTAAAGAGGTATACTGGAAACAAGCAGAAAGAGTTCTAACAAACAGTCCAAACATTACAATGTTGACTACTAATTAAAGAAAAATAAAAAGAAACATACAACATCCCAGTGTGTGCTTTAGTGTAAATGTCGGTCATCCTGAAACACTGACATAATATTATCAAGCAATCTAAAATAAAAAGGACATAATTTTAAAAGGCAATAAAGTAAAAAAGAAATTGCTACAACAATAAGAGAGGAAGGAAGGAGAAGCAGCAAGGCAATGAAAGGTAAATTTACATGATTCTGATTACCTTCTGGTCCGCTAAGCACATATCTTCATTAGGCTTCTTTAGCTCCTTAGCCATTTCTAATTCTAATCTTCGCTGTTCCAGTTTTCGTTGTTTGTTTAACCTTTTTTCATCACGTTTTTCTTGTTTTAACCGCTCTTTCTCCTTAAGTAGGATGTGATAGATAAAAAAGAATTAAATCTTGTATAGTCCACTTCCAAAGGAACAATTCAAGAATTTGTAAGGCAAAAGATTTATACGATCTGAAGAGAAACCAGAGTATTTGAAAAGCAATTGTTACATAATCTTAAATCATCACCCTAGCAATTAAAACATTTAGCTTAAAGTGGTATGTGTGTGTGTGTGAGAGAGAGAGAGAGAGAAACCTAAACTTTAAATACACAAAAGACCAAATCTCGCAAGTGAGATCTGCCATAGTAGGTTCTGCAGAAAGATGCTACTATCAGTCGGCTCTGGAGCAGGGGTGAAATCCAGCCGGTTCTGACAGGTTCTGGAGAACCGGTAGCGGAAATTTTGAGTAGTTCGGAGAATCAGCAAATACCACCTCTGGCTGGCCCCACAGTAGGGAGGGAATGGGGATTTTGCAGTATCCTTCCCCTGGAGTGAAGTGCAAATGGAGATTTTGCAGTATCCTTCCCCTGCCACGCCCACCAAGCCACACCATGCCCACCAAGCCATGCCCACAGAACCGTTAGTAAAAAAAAATTGAATTCCACCACTGATGTAACTTTGAATGGTCACTAAATGATCTATCGTACCTCAAGGGTTACCTGTATTCTCTTTATATTGCATCCAAGATATTCAATACTGCATAGAATTACAGCAATAGACCTAAAGCCACAGAATGTAGAACAGCAATGCTCCAATAGTGCTAAGTTTTCTAGTACTGTATGCAAGTGTCATTTTGATGCAACATCAGGCTGTGGACTCAAAAGCTTACAACCTAAAGCATTTAGAATAGTATCTGTCCTGGAACAGTTTATTTGCTACTCTAGTTCAAGCACAGAGAAGCGAGTATAGATGACGGACTTTAAGGAGAGAGGAAAGATCATTACCAAGATAACAAAAAGATACATGTGGTTTAAGACCATACAAAAATAAGATATTTTTCAAAAATACCCAAAATGGGCACTTATCTTCAATTCATATGAAAATAAGAGAGAGGAGATGAAGCAGTTCAGACTTGCAAGATTCTGATGCTATAATCATTCTAACAAAAGTAGTTTTAGGCACACACAGCATCTGTTTCTTGATCTGGTCAGCCTTATAGGGCTGGCACCTGGTTAACCAGCATACTAATTGCTGCTTGTGGTAGATCCAACCCTTTACGCATCAATACATTTATTAAGTATTTTTCATGTGGAGCAAAAGTGGATCAGATCAGAACAAACACCAACATCACATTCCCATCCAATTAAAATACAGAAATGCATATCTGAGTATTCAAATTCAATAGAGATTACAAATTTTCATTCTCCATCAGTTACCAACAGAAAGCTTGTTATGTCCTCAGAGTTATTGTTATCTATACTTTAGAGTGGGAATAAATCTGTGCATAGCTTTATTTTAAAGAATCTCCCCTAAATCACTTTGGGTTCTTGTTATGATAAATGCTTCACTTATTTCAAGGTGAAATATACACAGTGCTGCCAATAATCACATGCCATGAAACAGGAAGATTCTATCTCAGGAGGGTGTTTAAAATCCCCCCATATATGCATAATTGAATGCACTGATGGTAAAATGTTGTTTAAAGCAAAGACTGGAAGAAATAGATTAATAATTCTGGTATATCCATTACAGTATACTTTTCTGCTTGGAGAAGATAGGAAGACAATCCCACAAAGGGCAAAAAATTAGATGGAAAAGGTAGTTTTTGTCCTAGTGAAATAGGAATCACTATTTAAAGAAAGTGATTTCATTACAGTTGCTATAGCAATCAAAGACATTTGATAAAACATGTGTAAAGAAAAAACTAAAAAATTAAGACTGCAAGCAGACGAAAAGAGCTGAAGGAATTGGAAATGAGGACAGAGAGTTTTGAATGCTTTCCACCTATCCCTCTAAATTCTCTGCACCAACACCATTGGTTACTTATTTCTTAGGATGTATAGCAAGAAAATATTACATCCCCTTAATCATTGAATATATTTCTAAACAAATATTTAATTTAATATTTAATGAATGCTTACAGTAAAGTTAGAGGTGTCCTGATATGGAAATTCATATGGTTTTTTTTTGAGAAAGTTATTTTTTCCATATTCATAAACATAACGTAAATGTACAATTTCTCATTTGACATTCAAATTTTCTTTTAAATCTTATCATCTTAAATCCAATAAACATGTTCGGGATTGTTCTTCTACCATTTCATCTTTAATTTAACAACAGTCCTTCCTTTCCTCCTACTCCTCTCTACTTTCTTCTTCTCTCCTCTCCTTTCTCTTCACTACAACCTCTCCCTTTCCCCTAGTCCTCCCTTCTTCCTCCCTTCTACTTTCCCTCCAACTCTTATTCCCCCCTCCCTTACTTACTTCCTCTCCTTCTCCCATTCTTCTTTCCCTCATGTGTATTCTTGTATACAAATGATGCATATTGTAAATTGGGAACCCAAATAATCCACTGCACATTAGATAGATAATACTTTTATAGAATGGATTTAACAGTTGACATATCTTTTTTTCTTTTTTTAATCTTTTTATTATTTTTTATTCATAAACATTAACATATCAGAGACCAAGGTATTTGTCTTTCATACAGAAAACTGAGTGAACAGTTGAAAGTTGTGCACAAATAGCAAAAAAGAAGAGCAAATGGATCGATCTATTTGTGGCAGAATGTTTACTAAATGTGGGAAAACAGATGGAGATTGAAGAAAGCTAGTGGATGGTATCTGTCGTCAATTATGAAGAATGAATGTTTATCAAAAGAAGTAAGAAGGGGTTAGTATAAGAATGCCTACTTTGTTATAGACGTTAATGCCAGACAAGGACAAGGACAACAACAACAACAACAACAAAGGGTTAAAAAGCTGCACCCGAAAAGACCCCTGCTAAATATATATGCATACAATTATTTTAATATAGGAGCTGTTCCAAGCCAGGTTATGGATTTTTGAGAACACTTTTCTAAGAAAATTCTTCTACTCCCAATGGAGAATGTCTGGATCAGACAACCAGAGTTATCATGACATGATGCTGGAATGATCCAACAGTCAAGATGATATAATCCTTTTTTTTTTTTTAAATATATATATTTTATTAGATTGTTAAAAACATAACATATACATGCATACATACATAAAGAAAAAAAAATCAAAGATATTACAGCATACAAGTGTTTATAAAAATATCTATCTAATAAGAAAAAATGTAATATCATAA
>JANHFM010003269.1:142054-152585 GCA_032468115.1 Grayia smithii
AGGGGCAGGGGCGGGGGCGGGCCCATCCAGTGGTGGGATCATCCGTCAGGGAGATGCAGGAGAGGGCCCAAAGAGCCGCATGTGGCTCTAGAGCCGCACTTTGCCGACCCCTGAGCTAGAACAGCCAGATTTTGATTCTCAGCACTTGGAGGCTGATCAGATATTTTTCATTCCACAAAAGTTCAGATAGATTTGAGTTAGAAATATATAAACCAAATGTATGGAAAGATCTTTTATAAAACAACAGGCGACTTAATTGTGTTCAGTTTTTTAAAAACATGCTTAGGATGTTGACAATATTTTCAGATTACTGCTAAAGCAAATTATAACTCACCTAAATAATTTTTGTTACAAGTAGATTAGAAACATAAATAAATAAACAAGTGATGGGAACATGAGTAGAATAAAGCAAAAGCAATGTAGAACCAGCCAGCATGCATTATCATTCTCTTTGTAACCATGCCATGCAACTGCCTCAACTGTATTTACTCATGAGTAAGCCTCCCTGAGATCAAAGGGGTATTCTCAGATCAATGTATATAATACTAGGGATATTCCTAATGTGGTAGAATCTGAATCTTACTGAAAAAAACCCTGACCTTTTATCTTTAGTATGCAAAATATAAAATCCATGCCCCTTTACTTTGAAGGAACATTTGCGGCTGCATCTTCAAGCAATTTTTTTTTTTTAAATGGAAGATTTTTTTTGAACACATAGACTTGTTTACCTGGAAAAGTTGTTAGCTGGGGGTGCGCTGCTAAGGCTATGGGTGTACCAAGTGACCCCAAGCCACCAAATTCTGTATGCCCTGAGCTGGCTGTATGTAGACCAAAGACTGGGTGGCTGACCATTGGAAAGGCACTCGACACTGTGGACAGGTTACACGGTTGATCCCCAGCTGTTCTGAATAAATGTCCTGAAGGGGGAAAAAAGCAACACTTGAAAAGGTCCCAGAAAAACACACACTCCTCTTGAGATATTTCTGGCTTTGGGGTTTTTTTTAATCTGGATTTATAGATTTCAGCAAAATCGGCAGCCATTAGCTTCAAGCCACTGGAATAAAGCTGGCATTATAAGGCTGCTAAATTCTGTGAAAAAGGATTCTAGACTAAATATGAATTCTAAAGCAAATTAACTTTCAGTTCAGGCTACCAGATCAGGGCTGTGAAAATCTAGACCACTTTTAGATGTTCAAAAAAAATACAAACTCGCTCTGGTTTTTAAAGTATTCTTATATTTCCTCTTGCTAATAAGTGTAAAGCAAGT
Organism: Grayia smithii; assembly: GCA_032468115.1. Classification (NCBI taxonomy): domain Eukaryota; kingdom Metazoa; phylum Chordata; class Lepidosauria; order Squamata; family Grayiidae; genus Grayia; species Grayia smithii. The sequence goes on from JANHFM010003269.1 coordinate 143,322, forward strand.
TTTAAACACATTGTTAACACAAATGTAATCCCTAATGGTCAATTTATTACTTGGTAAGTGTGATAAGTGTTACAAAGAAAAGTTACGAAGAACGGTTACAGGAATTGGGTATGTGTAGACTAATTAAAATAAGGACTAGGGGAGACAAGGTAGCACTTGTTCCAATATTTAAAGGACTGCCATAAAGAAGAGGGGGTCAACCTATTCTCCAAAGCACCTGAAGGCAGGACAAAAAGCAATGGATGGAAATTAATCAAGGAGAGAAGCAACCTAAAACTAAGGAGAAATTTCCTAACAGTGAGAACAATCAACCAATGGAACAACTTGCCTTCAGAAGTTGTAGGTGCTTCATCACTGGAGGCTTTCAAAAAGAGACTGGACAATCATTTATCTGAAATGGTATAGGGCAGTGTTTCTCAACCTTGGTGCCTTTAAGATGGGTGGACTTCATCTCCCAGAATTCCCCAGCCAGCAAAGACACCTAGGTTGAGAAACACTGGTATAGGGTGTTTCCTGCTCAAGCAAGGGGTTGTACTAGAAGACCTCCAAGATCCCTTCCAACTCTATTATTCTATGTTCTATGTCTATGTAATATTTCTTCCACTAATAGGAAAGTTTTTGGAAAGATACTGTTGCATTATGTGCTAATTTTCTTGCTTCTAGACTGTCAGAAGGTAACTATTTGGACAGTGTTGGAAACAGGTTGCTGGATTTAGATAGAACCTACTAATCCAGTAGCGTTCTTTTTACATTCTTAAATACCACATTTGAACCTCAGGTACAGGTAGTCCTCAACTTACAACCACAATTGTGTCCCAAATTTCAGTTGCTAAGTAAGACAGTTGTTAAGTGAGTTTTCCCACATTTTAGGACCTTTCCTGCCACAGTTGTTAAGTGAGTTGCTACAGTTGTTAAATTAGTAACATAGTTGTAAAGTGAATCTGGCTTTCCCATTGACTTTGCTTGTCATCATAAATATCAAACTATTGCCAAGCACCTGAATTTTGATCATATGACCATGGGGTTACTACAATGGTCATTAGTGTGAAAAATGGTCATAAATCACTTTTTTCAGGGCACCAAACAAATGATTGTAAGTCTACCTGTACTTGAGTTCAAATCCTGACGATTTCAAAAAGACTACTATGGAAACGGAGGCCAATCAACGTCTGGAACTGAACAGTACACTAAGCCATTTGTTATTTTAACAATTATGTAGAACAAGTTATAGATTTGCAAATACTATGGATAATATATTTTGACTGTGATTTATATTTGTATAAGCCCCAGTATTATGGCTTATTAACAAATCAAAGTTACACCAATGTGCCTTAGTTGTCAAGGTGTGCCTTAGACTATGTTAACCTTGTCACAATGATTTCAAGTATTTTATAGTTTACTGTGCTCCGAAAATTCAGCCAGTTTCCTTAGTGAGTCAAGCTACATTTCCTTGAGCACAGGTAGGATAATTTTTTAAAAATAAATTATTACTATTTGCCTCCCTTTCTTCTTTATCAATACCACGATAACAAAGGATGATTTTACCTGCCTAGAGGTCATGACAGGGGTGAAATTCAGGAGGTTCTGACAGGTTCTGGAGAACCGGTAGCAGAAATTTTGAGCAGTTCGGAGAACCGGTAGCAGAAATTCTGGCTGGCCCCAGAGTGGGGTGGGAATGGAGATTTTACAATATCCTTCTCCCAGGAGTAGGAAGGGAATGGAGATTTTGCCACACCCACCAAGCCATGCCCACCACGCCACACCACACCCACCAAGCCATTTTTTTACTGTTAGTAAAAAAATTTGGATTTTACCACATGATGAAATCTGATTTCACCAGTGGTGAAATGGTTGCCTTGTCCAAAATGACACTATTTCTAATATCTTGGGATATAATTCCTGTGATGTGTAGAAATTATCACTAGGTGGTACTATTTACATCACTTGCACATAGGAGAAATCTCTGCTTCTGAACATTCTAATTATTTTAATTATCTAGGACAAAGAAGGTAGAAACTCTGTCTGAAGAAAATGCATTGACTCTATACAAACAAGTACAAAAATGATAAGAAAGCAGTGATCTAGGGGCCTAGGAAAGAAAGAAATATCTAAATGACAGTAAGAGGCATTTCTTTCAGAACTCTTAGAAAGCTACCAAGTTCAACTTCTGATCCTTTACCGTAATTTAATCTTTAGATTTTATCTTCACAGCCATCTTTTTAGAAGTCAGTTATATTTGTCAATGTTACCCAGACAAAGTTACCCAGATAAAATGCAGCCTGGCATCCTTTGAGAGGTCAGCTATGAGGGCCAAGGGTGTGATTCCTAAAACGTTGTGGCCTTAACAATGTGCCACAGCTGGACTGCTGTGGTCCCTTCCTTGCTCCTACTGATCATGGTTCTCAGCCATGCAATACAAGGTAGTCCTCGACTTATGACCACAACTAAGCCCCAAATTTCTGTTGCTAAGTGACAGTTGTTAAGTGAATTTTGTCCCATTTTACCTTTCTTGCCACAGTTGTTAAGCGAATCATTGCCGTCATTAAGTTAGTAACAAGGTTGATAAGAGAATCTGGCTTCCCCGTTGATTTTGCTTGTCAGAAGATCACAAAAGGTGATCACATGACCCCAGGACACTGCAACCATCATAAATATGAATCATGACATTTGATCACGTGACGAGCAGTGGTGGGATTCAGCCAGTTCGCACCTATTGTGGAGAACCGGTTGTTAACTTTCTAAGCAGTTCGGAGAATCGGTTGTTAGAAGAAATCTCATTTTGGTTTTTTTTCACTACACAGGGATAATCCTGTAAGGAAAATAGGAAGGAAACATTCTGGTGTTGTTTCTAGCCTATTCTTTATTGCCCTGCTTACAGAAATTGCCTTTCTGGTTAACCCTTATTGCATTGTAACAGCTAAGGTGAAGTGCTCATCAACGTGAGTGATGTTGAGTTGGCCACGCCCACATGGTCACAAGACCATCGAGCCACGCCTACCCAGCTGGTCATTAGGACAGAGAACCGGTTGTTAAATTATTTGAATCCCACCACTGGTGATGAGGGAATGCTGCAACAGTCGTAAGTGTGAAAAACAACCATAAGCCATTTTTTTCAGTGCCATTGTAACTTCAAGCAGTCACTAAACGAGTGGTAGTATGTCGAGGACTACCTGTAGTGGTGAAGCTGAACTTGCAAGTTGTCAGCTCTTGTCCTAGGCAGAACAGAGGACATCCAATTTACTTGAGAAGGACCCACATTTCTCTCAGACTTTTTCTTTAGTTAATGTTTGTCAGTAAACTGACAGAGATCAACACTAATTGATTTTTCTATAGTACTCCAAGCTTCAGCAACCGCCTTAATCATCAGGAGCGACTCCCAAGCCAAAAACCTACTGGTGACTGATAATAACCATAACAACAGTCATAATAATAAAATGCATCACACAGCAGTAGAGTGCGGGGAACGTTTGGAAGCTGTCCCAAGAACAGCAACATGTGGTGTCCAGGCATTACATACTAAGAGCAAAGAAATATAAACCAGAGGAGCAGAGAAGGAAGAACAAAGAACAGCAAAGTTTACTCATTCTAGAAACAACAAAGTATCAATGCACTTGGCATTTCCCCCTCAATTATACTGTTTTTAAATTAATCAGGGCTGGCAAACAGGTAAATGCCTGATCCCTTGAGTAAGGATTATCTCCAGGAGACAGGCAGAGAGATTTAACACACTAAATAGGTCCTCTGGTATGTCAAAGAGCCAGTTAGAATAGAAAAGAGAGAACAGAGTTGCAATCCTTGTTCAGCCAGGAAGCTCACAGCTAGCCTAAGCTGTTTTACAGGGTTGGTGAGAAAAAACAGGTGGAGAGGCAAGCATTGGGTCGGGTAAGAAAAGGAAGAATATAAATATGTTGAATAACAAAACAGTATGGTATTGTTATTAGCTACTACAGGTAGTCCTTGACTTACAACAGTTCATTTTGTGACCATTCAAAGTTACAATGGCACTGGAAAAAGTGACTCATGACTATTTTTTCACACCTATGACCGTTGCAGCATCCCCATGGTCATATTCAGGTGCTTGGCAACTGACTGATATTTATGACGGTTGCATTATCCTGGGGTCGTACGATTCCCCTTTGCGACCTTCTGACAAGCAAAGTCAATGGGGAAGCCAGATTCACTTAACAACTGTGTTCCTAACTTAACACCTGGAAGTGATTCACTTAACAACTGTGGCAAGAAAGGTCACAAAATGGGGCAAAATTCACTTAACAAATATCTCACTTAGCAACACAAATTTAGGGCTCAATTGTGGTCATAAGTCGAGGATTATCTATACAATCTACCATGCGCAGCCATAGATATAGATATTGATGCATTTATACACTAAACTGGCCTAATGTGTTTGCCTTGGGAGGCCTGGTATGTAATATCTCTAATCACGTGTTTTGTTCTTATAATTTGGAACTGTTTTTGTTATACTCAATTTACAGTGCTCTAGACCTCCTAGAGTCATATTTTGTTATGAGTTCTTTTTTCAAACACTTCCTACATGGAGTATGCAAATACACACAGATACCTTTTTATGAATTAAAAATGTGAACAATTGCTTACAGGAAGAAACTTTACAAGAAAATTGCAATAACACATATGCATTAAAAAGCTATCAATTTCTTACCAGATATAATTTAAGTTTTGATACGGATCTTTAAATCCCTAAATGACGGAAGATTTGAGTATGGGACCATCTGTCTCATTATAATATTCTTTTAAGATCTGCAAGAGAGGCCCTTTTAAAGATATCCTACTTCCAGTCAGAGGTCCATTTTTTCACCATTAGGGAGGGGAGATTTTAGTGTTTATTTTAATCTCATTTTTTTGTTTAGAAATATTTTGTTCTTATTTATGGTTTTGTTAAACTTTGCTAGATACACCTTGAGTATCTACTGAAACAGAAAAGCAAGACATAGATCAAACCAATCCACATATACACTAAATACTGTAACAGCATCTTAATTATAATGCTACTTATAAAAAATGCTAACTTCTGCAACTTGAAAATTGCACTGAATGGTTCCTTGTATTAGGTAAATACCAGGAATCAGAGCCAAATAAGTCAGTCCTTATTAGCCTGTCAAAATCAGTTGTCCCCATTTCTGAGACAGATAAAACTTGATTTTGAACTCTGTCATTATAGAAAAGCAAAAAGAGAGCCTTGCAGAAAATACCCAACCACCACAGAAAAACATAAACTCAGCCAGAGAAAACAAGAACGAGAGACTTAAAATTGCCCTCCTTTACTCTCTTTGATATAAAAGGGAGGAAAGAGGAAACCCTACGAGGCTTTCAAGATTCAAGACTACTACTCAATAAAAAGAGTTATAGTATTTTTAGTGAAGTCAGTTTCATGATCTGCTCTATCTTGAAGGGCTTTCTCTCAAAGTTGAAGAATTAAATGCCACTTGCCACACCGAGACAGTGTTTAACAGACATCTCCTTGTTTACTTAAGATGCAAAGATGCCTCTTGATATCATGATATTTTTCTGGGGGTTCGCAGAGGTTCAGGAAAACCTCTAACTAAGATTCTATGCAGTTCAGAGAACCCTCAAATCAGTGGTGGGTTGCTCCCAGTTCGGGCCAGTTCGCGCGATCTGGTAGCGGTGACGCTGTGACGTCATTGAACCAGTTCTCCGCGACTGGGAGCTGGGCCCACCCACGCGCCCGTACTTACAGCCCTCTGTGCTCCGCACGCTCCACGCATGCGCAGAATGCTTTTTTGAGGGTTTTTCCCCAAAAAAAGTTACTGCGCATACGCAGAGCAAAGCGCGTGCATCATCAGAACCCACCCCTGCCCCAAATCCCACTCCTGGCTGACCACGCCCAGCCCGCCTCTCCCAGGAGTCCCCATGCGGCCTGTTTTGGATGCAGGTAAGTTCAGGGCACGCACGGAGGCTTGTGGAGGGCAAAAAATGGGCCTACCAGAAAATCGGGAAGGCTGGAAACGGGCCTGTTTCCAGCCTCCAGAGGGCCTCCGGAGCCTGGGGAAGCTGTTTTGACCCTCCTGGAGGCTCAAGAAAAGCCTCTAGAGCTCCAGTGTCTGGAGCCTCCAAACACCCCCCCACCGTGGTACAGGAGGCTGACTAGGCCACACCCACCAATGGCCATGCCCATCGAGCAACTGGGCAGAGAACCCCTTCCTAAAATTTTTGAAGCCCACCTGATTTTAACCTAATGCTACCTATTCTCAAAAACACCACCTGATTAGATGGAAACTAATCAAGGAGAGAACCAACCTAGGAGAAATTTCCTGACAGGACAATTAACCAGTGGAACCAGTGGTGGATTGCCCCCAGTTCGGCCCAGTTCGCACGATCCAGTAGCGGTGATGTTGTGACGTCACCGAACCCGTTCTCCACGGCCGGGAGCCGGGCCCACCCGCGCCCACCGGCGCACCCGTACTTACGGTTTTTCCGGAAAAAACCTTGAGTTTTTTTCTGAAAAAAACTTAGTGCTCATGCGTGGAGTGCGCATTTGGCATGCACAAGCACAGAGCACGCCGATCACGCGCAAAGTGCGTGCAGGAAGAGAACCGGTAGTAAAGGTAAGTAGAACCCACCCCTGAGTGGAATGGTTTGTCTTCAGAAGTTGTGGGTGCTTCATTACTGAAAATTTTTAAGAAGAGATTGAACAACTATTTGTCTGAAATGATTAGGTTTCTTGTTTGATCATGGAATTGGACAAAAGACCCTTCCAACTCTGGTATTTTGTTAAGATGCTGCTTGGGTAGTGCCTTCTTCCCAAAATTCATTTATTGCTCAAAATCACACTTTTTTTAAGCGAAGACCATTGCCAGGGAAATTCATACTCCTTAGTGATAGTAGCAGTGGTAGTATTCAGCTGGTTCTATCCAGTTTGGGAGAACTGGTAGCGGTTGCTGTGGGAGGCTCTGCCCACCCGCATGTCATCACATCCTGTTTTTGATGCTCTGCGCATGCGTGGAAGGCTCTGTGCATGCACAGAGGTTGCGTGTGTGAGCGAAGTTAGCACGCACGCGCGCTCACATTTTCAAACCGGTAGTGAAGGTAAGTGAATATCATCCCTGGATAGTATGCATATGTGTTGAGGCATTCATATGAAAAATGTTGCTGTAGAGTTATTACTACATTAAAGTTTGCCATTTTCTATGGGAATAGCATCTTATGCAAGCTAGTGCCAATTCAACATCAAGTACTCCAGTAGATACCATATTCCCAGGAATATTTAATATAAATTCAGCAGGCCAATTGCTGCAGTAATTTAACTGAAAAACCTACTTAAGAAAAATTTCAGTTTTATGTTCACATTACAATGAAAGATAGGTTATAGCACCAGGACAACGTTAATAGGCATTATCATTAAATTTAAGATGACCCATGTCAGAATATTGGACATTATTTTGTTTCATTTGCAAGGTTTCATAAAAATAAGTATAGAAGATGAAAACATGCCAAGTTTCTTAAAATACTTTTATGGGATATAAGAAAAAGATTCAAACATGGTTTGGAAATTAGAAATAGTAATTTTAAAATACATATTTTATAAACAAAACTAGGATGTTCAAAAAAGAATCAGATTGTAGCTTATCCTCAAAGCAAGTCATAGTGGTGAATTAAACAGATTCCTTCCTTTCTGCCAACTCATTATCTTTTTGTTTCTTAATACATTAATATTCTGGCTAGAGATGAATATTTCCTTTCATATTTTTTTCTTTTGTTTTTTGTTCCCGTTAAAAAGTGCCAGCTTTCTGCATGCTTATTTTGCATAATGAAATTTAATACAAAACTACATTGCTTAAGACTCTTGACTTATATTATAATAGGCTGAATATTTTTCAGCAAAGCTTTTGAAATTCTACTAGCCAGTACGTAGATAAATGATTGAAAGTATTACCCAAAAGGCCAGCATCCATTTCGACAGGGCTGGTGTCTTAGTAACAAGGAACGATAAAGGCAAATGCCTTTATTAATATTAATGAATTTTGTGCTGCACTGTAATAAGCCTTTTCAAAAGAACTAAAAAGGATAAATACTTAACTAATACCTTAAATGTAAAAAGATGGTGAACAAAATCCTTTGAAAAGCAACAGAGGCACAAAAATGACCAGCTAGATACCCACCCCACCTCAACTACATGTCTATTTAAGACACAGGAGATAAAAGACATTAACATGAAGGATAAGGTGGGTGATTTTAACGTGAAGCTAATGCAATATTCTTTACTATACATTTTAGTCAATGTGAGTAAAAGCTCTACTTCTATGATTTAAATCATTATCTGAACGTAGCTACAAGGTTCACACCTCTGCATTCTATGCAGTTTTGCCTAAATGCAGAAATCTCTGAGCAGCTTGTTGCAACATGTCTTTCAAAGATCAGATGTGTAAATTCACAGTACTGGCAAGTGAATCTCCTGTGTTAAAACTGTGAGAAGAGTGCCTAATCATCAGGAGCGACTACCGGCCAAATAAAGGTCTCCTGTTTTAATTAACATTTCTCCTAATTTGGTACAATACTGAAAAGTTACAAATAAAAAGGGTTTGCTTCAAAATTGCTAACAAATCATTAAAAAAAAACCATATACCACAATGTATATACTATTGGAAATAAGAGACATACAATATGAATGTCTGTGTTATACAATTCCAAAGCTATGACAACATAGTTCTCTTCTTACTGGTACCAATGCTGAATGATATGTATTCCTTATCCCTTAAAACTTTATTCCCCAAATCATAAATAGGTGAACACAGAGGTAGATACTGGAGGCTAACAGAATCTTGCTATTTTAATCATAATGCCTTCAAATCTGCTGGGTTTTGAATGACAGATTGCTTTCTTCTTTGCTCTCTTCCTTTCGCTTTGCCCATTACACATGAAAACTGCTTCGCAACATTCCTGACTAAAGGAAAAAAATACGTTTCGTCCAACCCATTTGTGATATATTAAAATCTTATTCTGTCCCCTTCAAAATTCTTTCCATATAGAATGTCTCTCTGTCATATGTGAAAGAAACTTGACAAATACATAAGTCTAGTCTAATAGGATTTTTTTTCCTTCTCTGAAAAACATTGTATAAAGACAAATATTTTATTTATTTATTTTATTTCAACTTATATGCCGCCCACTCAGGGCGGCTTACAATTTCTTAAGCACAAACCAATGTGCTTAGCAATAGCCCTCATTCCGTGTATATGCCTGCTTATTAGGGCTTTTGCCGCCCCCCCC
>JANHFM010003269.1:176379-196856 GCA_032468115.1 Grayia smithii
CAATTATTTTAAAGACTGATCTTATCACAAAACTACTCTGAAAAAACTTGCTTACGTATGAAACGTACTTTGAAAAGCCTCTCAGTACTTAATGGTTCAGGCACAAAGTTTGATTTCTTGAAGGTTAGAGAAGAATTGTTTACTTTGGCAGTCAATCCATTTTAATAGCTGTTACCTATGAGGAACAATTCCATCATTTTTCTGAGTCCAGATGTTTTCTATGGAAATTCCTGAGGTTACTTCCATGATTGGAAAGTTCTTGTTTCATGACAATGACAATTGCGACATAATTCTAGATTTCAGACATTTCATTACGACAGTGCCTAATGCAGAAGAATCTGTGCATAGCACAGATGTAGGCATAATGATTTAAAACTGTCTTTTAGTGCTACCCATTCAACAAAGGAGGCCTCCATCTGTAGCAACTGGATCCCAAGGTCACGATGCTCCTGGAGGTGGTACAGAAAGCTACAAGTGTTCACATTATTTTGTGTTTAGAAGGCACCTTACAGATTTGACATGCTTTGCGGCCTAACAGCTTAGAGACCACGAAAAGGCAGATGGAGAATCAAGAAGAGGAAGAAAACAGCATGCTTGTGCAACCCAAGGGGAAATCAAGACAGGATAGTTCTGATAACAGGTCAGGAACTAAAGGAAATGTGACCAGAACCAAACACTAATTATCTTGGGGCTTGGGAAAGTACAACCACAGAGTTATAATATTCCCAATACTCAGTAGTGGTATGGGTAAAATTAGACTGGGTTCAATTATGTGCTTTTTTTCCTTGCTTTTTAATACCTTTTTTTTGTGAAAAGGTGAACACAAAACACTTTTCCAAAGCTAGCAAAAAGTTATGCACAAAAGAAGGTATGTAAGTTTAAAGAATCAATTGCAATCAGATTTTGAAAAGCACTATTGAAAGATTTTTGGGTAAAGGCATACTTCATAGCAGGGGTGGGTTCTACTTACCTCTACTACTGGTTCTAAAGGTGCACGCCAAACGGGCGCTCCCACACATGCGCAGAAGTTTTGATGAAAAAACCTCAAAAAAAGCTTCCTGCGCATGCGCACCAGTGCGCGCCGTGCAGAGACCAGTAAGTACAGGCACGAGGGAGGGCAGGTCCGGGATCAGGGGTGGGTTCTACTTACGTGTCCTATCGGTTCTAAAGGTGCATGCGCTTTGCGCATGGTCGGAGCGCGTGGAGCACACATCCGGCGCGTACACCGAACGGGTGCTCCTGCGCATGCGCATAAGCTTTTTTTTGGCCAAAAAAGTTTTCTGTGCAAGCGCGCAAGCGCGCTCCATGACCAGGCCAGTAAGTACAGGCGCGTGGGGGGGGGCGCGGTCCAGGACGCATAGAACCGGTTCGGTGACATCACAGCGTCACCACTACTGGATCATGCGAACCGGACGAACCGGGGGCAACCCACCACTGTCCGGGATGTGTAGAACTGGTTTGGTGATGTCACAGCGTCACCACTACCTATTCGCGCGAACCGGACTGAACCGGGACCAACCCACCACTGCTTCATAGACAAAAATGTGCATTATGAACAATTAGCACATGAAGAGCCCTCTGTTATACAGAATAGAAATCTTAAACAAATAACAATGTTTTGGGCAAACAAACATTTCAATCCAAAGAGCAGGTCATTAGCATATTAAACAGGTTTATTCTGGCTGTACTTAGGTTAGAGGACCATTCTCAAACTGGCTGTTTGAGACAATACAAAGGACAAACATGATGGGTCCAACATAGATTAGGCTCCAGATAAAGCATAGCAATATTAATCAGATTTGTAAAATTATGCTTAAGACTTTCCCACTATCTGAATATACATCTCACATGCAGATTGCATAGCTGGATTTTCTGGTCACAAACTCCCTCCTTTAGATATTGGTTTCTCCTCTGCTAGGCATTTCACTTTCTAGCTGGCTAAGGTGTCAATCCGTATGTCAGTGTGATTTTGTGCACATTCAAAATCAAATTCTTTGTAGATGGATCATGATTTTAAGATTTGAACTCTGCTATCTTCAATTAAGGAAGAATACTGTTAATGAAAATAAGGGTTCTAAGGGTTAGAAAAACCCTAGCAAAAACGGTTGAAGTTGGGGAAGACCAATGACTTGGCATATTTACTTGATTACAATCAAGTAAACCTACTGAGTTTTACTTAGGTTTGCAACTGATACTGTATAGCAAAATACCCTGTATTTCTAGAATTTGGGAAAACAAAACTGATAGAGCATGTGGCATTTAATTACACCCATTTGAAACAGGCAAGTGGAACTACAGGTTGATGAAGCACTGAAGAAACATCTTTAGAGTCTGTTTCTGTCTCTCTTATACTACAAAAGTATCTCTGTATTGGAATCAGAGAGAGTTTCAACTAATATTCCCTTTAATAAACATCTGACCAGTTGGCAAACATAAAACCTTTAGGCTCATCCTCAGAAACACATTCTAGATCAGTTCTAGCACCTCACAGTATCCTGATACCTACTTTTAAATCACCAAAGAGATTTTTTTAAAAAAAGCTCAGAAAGAAATTGCACAGATGACTAAACCTTTTCTCCTGTTGCTTGAGCTGGACCTAGTGCACTGGAAATAGATGGGAGAATTTGAGATCTTTGAATCAGAGAAGCTTAAAACTCAGCACCCTAAAAGGGCTAATTGCTCTTTTGACCAACAGTTTTTTAAAATATTACAAGCACCAAAAGCATACACAATTTTTTGCAGGACATATTTGACTCTGTGGCATAGTGTCCATTCTTCTAAATCGTCATTTCAAATTAAAACACAATATTACTTGTTTATTGGAGGATTTAGACTCAAAACCACTTACTCTGAAGTACTCACAGTAATTTTATGAAGATTTCCAGAGACAGCAGACAGATGATTGTGGTCTGTTATCTGTTTAACTGTAATTTAAATTGTGAAATTTTTTCTCTTAAAAGATGTGCTAACATCTTTTTCCTTTTTCTAAAAGTTTAGTTTCCTGCAATTCAAGCAAAGAATTGCAATACTAAAATGCAGCTTTAAAATTGCTGCAGTTAAACTAATCCCAAAATTATTTTTTATTTTTGTTGTCCTTGTTCTCTTTTTTTCAAATGTAAAACAGTGATGCTGTTATATGAAAAGCATCACTCTGCTTTCTCCTTAGGTTCTAATTCAGGATTCTCATTGTTCAGTTGTCAAATTACTCCCATGTTGTTAAACCATAGTAGTTATTCAGGCCAGACCTGGCTAAGATCCAAATTTAAAAACAAACCCATAATTAACATGTTTAAGGAAATAAAATTCAGAAAGGAAGCAGTGTTTGTGTGTGTGCATTTATACAGCAATACCACTTAAACTTATATACTGCTTCACAGTGCTTTACAGCTCTCTCTAAGCAGTTTACAGTATCAGCATATTGCCCCTATCAATCTGGGTCCTCATTTTACCCAACCTCGGAAGGATGGAAGCAGGGGTGGGTTCTACTTACCTTTCCTACCGGTTCTAAAGGTGCACGCGCTTCGCACGTGGTCAGGGTGCATGGTGTGCGCGTCTGGTGCGCATGCGTGCCAGATGGGCACTCCTGCACATGCGCAGCTTTGACAAAAAAATGTCAAAAAAAGTTTCCTGTGCATGCGCGCAAGCGCGGTCTGCACGCTCTGCACACGGAACGGTAAGTACAGGTGCATGGGGGGGCGGCAGTCTGGGACGCGTAGAACCGGTTCGGTGACATCACAGCGTCACCGCTACCTATTCGCACGAACCCGACCGAATTGGCAGCAACCCACCACTGAATGAAAGGCTGAGTCAATCTTGAGCCAGTGAGACTCAAACTGCCCGACTGCTGGCAGCCAGCAGTCAGCAGAAGTAGCCTGCAATACTGCATTCTAACCACTGCACCATCACAGCTTGTGTGTGTGTGTGTGTGTGTGTGTGTGTGTAGTTCTCAACTTATGACAATTGAGCCCAACATTTCTATTCCTAAGCAAGACAATTGGTAAGTAAGCTTTGCCCCATTTTATGACCTTTCTTGCCTTGTTAAGTGACTCACTGTAGTGTTAAATTAGTAACACAGTTGTTAACTGATCTGGGTTCCCCATTGACTTTGCTTGTCAGAAGTTCACAAAACATGATCACATGACCCCAGGACTCTGTAACCATGATAAATACAAGTCAGTTGTCAAGTGCCCACATTTTAATCATGTAACTATAAGGGATGTTACAATGGTTGAAGTGTGAGAAACAGTCATAAGCAGGGGTGCTATTCAGCAGGTTCTGAAAGCTTCTGGAGAGCCAGTAGCGGAAATTTTGAGTAGTTCGGAGAACCGGCAAATACTACTTCTGACTGGCCCCAAAGTGGGGTGGGAATGGAGACTTTGCAATATGCTTTCCCCAGGAGTGGGGAGGGAATGGGGATTTTGCAGTATCCTTCCCCTGCCTCGCCCACCAAGCAACACCCACCAAGCAACACCACGCCCACCAAGCCACATCCAGAGAACCGGTAATAAAAAAATTTGAATTCCACCACTGGTCATAAGCCATTTTTTTAAACAGTTATGAGTTGAGAACTATCTGTATATATTTGCTTGCACATCTGGACTCTAAGGAACCTGAAGTCTGCTGTAGTCAAATATTCATATAATATTTGTATACCATTAATTTTGTACAGACTACCAGTTATTAATGCTAAATCATTATCAAGTCAGAAACCTCATTATGGAAAGAAATTCAATGTTAGGACAGACACACTAAATTAAATTGAACATCAACAAGGGTTACATCATGGAGTTAGCATATGAACTGGAATAAAGGGATGAACACCTATTGGCTGTGCCCTTCCTCTGCACCTATTGATGCAACTTGGGAATTATCATACGTGCAAACAAATAGTATACCTCAAAGGCCTTGCTCTGGGAGTTGACCAGCTTGGGCAGGGTCAATAGGCATGATGTAATGCATTTAGATATGACAGTACAGACTGTCTAATATTTGTTTATGTAGTCATTTGAATTTATATGTTAATTAATATACAGTGGTACCTTGGTAATTGTTAATTGGTTCTGAGAGGTCCAATGAGTGCCAAAACCGATGAGTATTGAACAAATTTTTCCCATAAAGAATAATGTAATGAATCACAAGGCAGCCAACGACAAGTTCTAGCTTGTGCGTTGAGTACTAAACAAATGATGAGTACCAGGATAAAATGTATGTGTCCAAATGCATTGAGCACCATATTCAATGTGTTTCAAAGCACTTGAGTACCAAGGTACCATTATAATCATATTTATGGCCTATAACGAGGATGAATATGGATTGCTTTTGTCAATCTATGAAACTTCACTGATTTAAAGTATTCTGAATGACTAATATTTGGGTTTAATAAAAACATTGTTTCTGTCTTTTTCAGAACAAAATTATGGCCAGATACTCTGTTCATTGAGACAAACTGATGATCCTGCCTATCGACACCATCAAAATGCAGAAGAGAAAATTATTCTTGTGCCTGAAACTGACCAACCCTATAAGGAAAAAATATAGTACAACATTTCATAACATCTAAAATCAGCTGTGAATAATAAAATGACTTCTCTCTTCTGATTCTATGATTCTCTGACATATTAGACAAGTAAATCAACAGTATTTATTTCACTAGTTGTAAGAAGATCTTTAATATTCTGAAGTTTACATTCTTATAATTTGTCTTGGATATTTAGGTAGTCTTTGAATTATGACCACTCTTTCAGGGACTGTTCAAAATTATAATGGTGCTGAATGAAGGGGAAGTGCAACCAGTCTACAAACTTTCAGCCATTGCAATGCCCCTGCATGCAAGTAATCATGATAAAGATGCTTGGGTCCCCAGCTCGTAATTACCATATTGTAATAAGCCAGTCACTGCAACAAGCCATTTGCGACCTTCCTTACCAGATTTCCACAAGCAAATAGCAATAGCACATAGACTTATATACTGCTTCACAGTGGTTTACAACCCTCTCTAAGTGGTTTACAGAGTCAATATATTGCCCCCAACAATCTGGGTCCTCATTTTATGATGGAAGGCTGAGCCCACCTTGAGTCACTCAGAATCAAACTCCTGAAGTGAGCAGTGAGTTAGCCCTGCAGTGGGGAAGTTTGCAAATTGATCCCATAAATTATTCCCACTGCTCCCAGAGTCCCACTATGCAGTGCAGGATCACAGGGATCTCATACTCCATAGAACCCATCTCCCAATGTCCTTATCAGTCGTTCTGCACTCCTAGCACCTGACCACTGCCCTTGCTGATCCAGCCACAGTCCACAGCACCAACCTGTGGCATCCATTCATTCTCTTCCCATCTAGGACTCCCGCTCTTCTTGCACAACTACCCATGGGGTCCTGGGATTACGACAACAACAGGAACTCCTGGGATTATCATCACTAAGCAATGTACTCACATGATGCCATGCTTTATGACCGCATTGCTTACTGATAGGAATCTCAGTCCCAATTGCCAATATAACCTAATGATTATCTATATATGTTTTTCTTCTCTTCTAGTAATTGGATTAAAATGTGCTATTGAAATCCATCAATCAGTGTTTTAACAAATAAGATTATTTCTTCATATATCAAGGTACTTCAGGGAACTCATCAATGTCATTTAATATCTCCACTTGTATTTAATTTATCCTTTAGACGTTTTGGCTTCTTTATTAGCAGAGTATATTTTGAATATCGAAGTAGCTGAAGTTGAATACAAATTCTTATATGCTGATATTTTATGTATTTATGTATTATTGATAGCTATTGATGTTCTTTCCCAGAATTTATGGCTATAGTACAATTTGATAATTATCAGGCAAATAAATTAATTTGAATAAGCCTAATATATTTCCTATAAAATCAAAGGTGATTATGAAAATTTCTAAAAAAATAAAGTGTTAAGTATTATTTGAATTATTTAAAAGACTTTGGAATAATTATTCAAAGAATGACTTTCTCATTTGTAGGGATAAATATTTCAAATTGTTTACATCAGATTAATACTTAAACAGGTTAAACATACCTAAAGTTTATTGGAGGGATAACACTGTTACCTTCTTAGAGAGATCCCTATATTAATCTGCTAATATTTTAAACAGGTTGTTAAGATACTGAGAAAGTTTCTATGAGATGCAGGTTATTCTAGTTTTTTTTTATCTAAATTAGATAGTTCTAAAGTTGATGGTTTCAACTTTCCCAGTTCTCAGATATATCACCAGTTTATATTTTGATTTCATATAGAATTGGAATTTTTATCAAAGACCTCAGTGAATAAATTAGACAATGATTATTTTACCCCTTTGACTTCTTGGCAGGAGCAGATATTTGACTCTAGTAAGATTTTTTTTTTCAGATTTAAAAGCTGCAAGACATTTTTGCGTGAAGTTGGGAAAATTTATGCCCATTTCCCTGAGAATTTTAGGCTAATCCTAGTTTGAAAAATGTAGGAAGCTTTTCTTCAGAGTTTCAGGGCAAGAAAGGTATTACTATTGTTAATCAAATTTTGAAATAAATGTCTACTGTCTTACAGCAAGACTTTGGGTTATCTAAAATTGCTGAGCAGTAATATATTCAACTAAAACATATTTAACAGGCTCAGGAACTCCTAAATTATTGTAGGTAGATAGTTTCAGATACTTCTGTATGGACAATTTCTTTTTTACACCATTGAAGAATATCACTCAAAGAGTCACTAGTAATAAAAAAAAAAAGGAAACAAAGCATTAAAAGGCCATATTTTAACAAATTAATGGACTTGAAATGGGTTTTAAAAGTATTTAATGTACACATTATTATCTTGTGATTAATTTAATACAAGAGTTGTGCTGATTGGGCACTGCAGAAGATGTTAGACAAGAGTTGGCTGTCAACTTTACTAACTTTACTAAATTAGAAATGCAGTATCACTGATTACATGAGTTCTGGGTTTGTATTTGGTTGTCCTGTTTTAACTTAATACTTATAGATTCCAATTTTTCATATATAGTTGAGTATGACAAAGATGTAATATCATGTTCAATTATATCCAATAACCTTGGGAATGTATTGCTTTATAAAGAATTCAGGATTTCTCATGCATGAATATACCTCAAAAGATGGTTTTGTTTAGATGGAAATGATCTGTCTTCCCATATTTAAAATCCTGAAAGGAACATACATGCTTGCTCTTCAACTATAAATTGGTTTGCTATTGTTGTTTTAGAAAGACTGACAAATACTGTTGTGTGTGATGGAGTTTAAAAATTGCTGCTTAAAAACTGAGTTATTTTCTGACGTATATTTTATTGTATACTTTGCTTTTTCTTTTTTTTAATCTTGTTAATTTTCATGCAGCTCTCTTCAACTACTTTCTTAACTTGGAGAAAAAAGTGATTCAATGAATGGATAAAGTTATACATTCATACCTCCTGTTTTAATATAAAATGCCTGAAATTTTGGGCATTTTAAAATTAAGAGAAAGAGGAAAGGATACAAATCAGTCTTTCATTCAAATACTAGCCTGAGAAAGGTAATTGTCTACAAGTAAAAGTAAGCTGGCAGATGAATACATTGTTTTGACCCCTTTTTGATCACAGAGGATGTATACAGCTAACTATCTTGCAAGCCAATAACTTTTTTGCTTAGTTAAAACTTGCTTTTGTAAGATTCCCGTTGTTTCTAAACCAATAAAAAGCATCAGAACCAAAATGAAAAATTGCTCAAGCATCTCTTCTAGCCGTTGCTGCAAGTCCATCACATTCCATGAAGATATCAGTTCTAAACTACATACTTTAAATATTTGTTAATATAACCCAGTAAACACAGACAGTATCCATCCACTTCACTGAAGGATCTTACTGAAAAAAAGCTGTTGTGCTTGAGACATTTACTGCATTCTCAATTGTTATTTGCAGCATTTAATAATTTGAAATATCCATAGGAAGAGCCTAGTCTTTGGTCTTGGATCACTAATAGAGATTCTTGTAAAATGTTGAAAGAAAGTGCTGACGTTAGTTTAATAGTCAAGTTCATTGCAGATGTAAAGTTATCAAGCAGGAAAATTCTCCATCGAAAATAAAAGAGATACTCATAACATTTTTGACGTCTGGAGTTTCAAAACTTATGCAATATTAACTGTTCATAACTGATTATAAGAACCTTTGAACTAATAGAGACTCAGCAGAGAAGCAGGGAAGATAATTGAGTTGGCCCCCTCCCCCTTCTTATACTTTCCACATACTGCGTTTCATTCTGGATCATCCATGAAGGAATACTTCCATTAATGGAAAGGAATGCCTATATTTACCAGTAGTGATGGCCATTTCTTCATACTTTCAGCTTGATACTGTGTTATGTTTTACCATGTTTCCCACAAAATAAAACATCCCCTGATAATAAGCCCAAATGGGCTTTTGAACGCATGGCAATAAGGCCAAGCACTTATTTCAGGGTTCAAAAAAATATAAGACAGGGTCTTACTTTCGGAGAAACACAGCAGTAAGTATGCGAAAAAAAATGTTCCAAAACCCCATTCCATGTTCACAATTTTGTGCATGATAATATATTGTGGGATGTCATAATATATTGTGTTGTGATCCTAAGTCTATGGACCAGCAGAGATGATGCAAAAATGGGTTTGTCTGAATAAGAAATTCAGTGTTATTTAAGGTTATGAGGAACTAAAACCACTTTCCCAACCTTATGTCTTCCATTTATTTGGATCCTATTTTTTATATTCAACCAGCCACCATGTTCAACATATCTGAAACACAGGACACCTGGCTAGGGAGGCAAAATCAAAATATATTTAATAGGTAACCACCAGTGGTGGGTTGCTCCCAGTTCTGCCTATAGAAGAACTGGTAGTAAAACCAGCAGGAGGCTCCACCCACCCACCCCAACGTCATCACGGGTGATCTGTGCATGTGCTCCTGTTGCGAACTGGAAGTAAAGGTAAGTAGAACCCACCCCTGGTAACCACCTTATAAAACAATGACATAAACTGGGCAACAAGACATTCTCAAAAGGTTGTGGGGTCTGGTCATTTCATTCACTGTAACCAAATTACATTTTCATCAATGGTAAAAAGTTAACATTTTTGTCAACCTATCTACAAAGCCTCCTTGTCACCAAATACAGGTAGTCCATATTTAGCAACTGCCTTGGTCATCACTGCAATTACAACAAGTGATGAATAAGTAACTTTATAACTAGTCCTTGTATTTCTGACCTTTGCAGATCTATAAAGCAAAGGACAACTGAAGTAAGATCAGAAGCGCAACTGCGGTTTCACATAGTGATTGCTTTGCTAGTCGCTATCATGGTCACTAAATGAGGACTGCGTGTCCTCATTTGATTTGATACACAGACAGAATTTAATCTCACATTCTGATCTGGTTATAGACCAGATAATTATGAACTTGGCATTCTTGAAGTTAATCTTTCAATCATTGTCATCAAAAATTTAAATAAGTCTTTGCAGTATTGATTTATTATGATACCTTTACTTTCAAAATGGTTTACCAGCTTATTTGACAATGTAAGGGAAGTTACTACCCAAGCCTTATGTTTACTCAGAAGTTTGTTGCAGAGTTTAAATGGGATTTATTATTAAATATCAATCTATGCATAGTAATGCACTCTTTATCAAGCAATTTTTAGAAAGCTCTTGGCTTTAATTTGGGAAGCACATTGTGCTATCAATAGTATATACAATATCATGATGTAGTCAATTTCATTTTGCTTTTGAAGTTTGTACTTACTCATATTCGATCTTCAAATAGCTAACATTAGACTCTCAGACTCCCCAAAATTATTACTTATACTACATGAAGCTGTTAATAAATACTTAAGTAATGGATTCAATCACTACAAACTGCATGACAAACTGGTGATAAAAATAAAGCCTATATCCTGTTCATCATACTTCCTAAATCATTATTTTTTCCAGAAAAAAAAATAAGTCGGAATTATACTAGATATATAAAAATCATTCAGACAATATAAGAACCTAAATGGTTCTTGATTTTCAGCTCATATAATGTGGGAAATACCCTCTATCCACTTTGCTTAATGTACATGCTACAGTTCCTTTTCACAAGAATATATAATAATTCAAATACTTATATCATTAATGCACACAATATAACACTGCTGTATAATTCTGAACAGAGGTAAAATCAGGCATGCCTGTAGGAAAATATTTTACAGCTTTTAATACTCAAGAGCTTAAACAATTTCCTTACTTTAAAAGACAGAAGAAAGCAAGACAGAGAAAAATGAAAGCAAGCCTGTAACCCACTATATCCATAAACATGTTAAACTGAAAAACCCTTAATTATTTTTCTTCTGAAAAGGAAAAAAGCATTAAGCACGTCTCCTATTTCAAGCAAATAGAGATGTAATATGAACAGCTTACTGTGAATAGTGGTTTAATCAGGAAGTAGCCATTACCCCCTCGATACAGAACAGTGACAGCACTCCAAAACAAGCGGTAATATTTTCTTTTTTTAGTTAAGAGGAATGAAAGAACACCTACTATTGTATCCTAGTTCTTCTGACCTCTGGGTCAGCAGATCTCTATTATCAAATGCTATCAAGGCAGCATAATCCAAAGCAAGCATTTACAGCACTCTATTTGTGGAAACACCTAAAATCTCTCTTAACACAACCTCTCTCTCTCTCTCTCTCTCTCTCTCTCTCTCTCTCTCTCTCTCCCTCTCTCCCTATGTTACTCACAAAACATGGCTGTCTTATTCAGAGATTAGCAATTATTGTAATGAGATACTGCCGGAGAGGGTCAAATAGTACTTCCTGCAGTTTACACATCTTGATTTCCTGGTAAACAAACTGAAAGGCAGCTGGAGCACTTAGATTACCAGTAAACATCCATGTTCATGTGACCAAAACCAACCCAGGTAAGGTATGTGGCTTGCAAAATATAAGGTAGGAATTGTTTTACTGAACTGTGGCAACACCCTATCTAAAGCAGTTTTAACAAAAGGAGTGTTCTCTATGCAAAAGCCAACCCCCCCCCTCAGAGAAGCAGATGAAAGGCTTAGTCCGTATTATGTTATCCCCCTTGCTATGACAAGGAACTAAGATTACCTGGATTTTAAATAAAAGCTTAAATTTCACTGGCAGCTACAATTAAAGAAAAACAGAACAGCCCAACTTCTCAAAGAACAAGGAAACTGCACTGGGCTTAAGCTAATATAATACAGATCAATATTACTTTCTTGAAAATATACTTGAATGAATAAAAACATGTAATTCCCTGTCAAAGAATATACACCTGAACTTTTTCTGCAAATAAAATAAATAAATCTCTCCCTTCTCAAAGTACCAGCAGTGAATATATACCTGGCAAAGAATAAAAATTAATCTAAAAACCTAAGAACAGCCCTGCCAAGTCAGGCCAATCCTTTCTTAATATAGTTTCTAAATAAGTTTCTCACTGACCAACGAAATGCTACTGAGATGGTCACAAGCGGGGGATGGGGAAATTGTCCTGAACCTGGAAGTCTCAAGACCCATGTCCTCCATAAATTGATTCAATCCCCTTCTAAAGACATTCCAGTCAGTAGTCACCATCATGTATTGTAATGTCATGTATAATGACTTGCACAGGTGAACTATGCATTGGGTGAACAAGTGCTCCTTTTTCCTTTTGAAATTTTCCTGTCCAAATTTTTTAATTAGCTTCATTGCATATCCCTTGCTTGGACTTAGCATTTTGAAAGAGAAGGAAACCTCCCTATTGACTTCCTCCAAATTCATTCATTCATTCATTCATTCATTCATTCATTCATTCATTCAATTTATGTGCCGCCCATCTTGACTAGAGGTGACTCTGGGTGGCTTACAAACATTCACATATTTTGATCCCATCCCTCCATCATCTTTATTTTAAATAAAGTGTTTTAATTGTTTTAGCCTTTTTCTTGTAAGGAAAGTGTTCAAGCCTCCTTCAGTTTGCTAGTACTGATGATGTTACGTAGTTCGGTTAATGAAATGTCTGCAAGAAAACAACCAAGCTCAGAGAGCACCAGAGACCCCTCCATTCAACTCTGAGCTACAAATATTCTCCTCTATCGGTACCCCTTCAATTTCTCTGATAAATTTAAAAGCCATTAAAATAAAAAAGTGAATGTTTTTTTTAAAAAGTCTCTCTCCCTCTCTCCCACTTTCTCTCTCTCTCCATCTATCATCCATCCATCCATCCCAGAAAAGCATGAGCATAGTAAGTTCTAAAAATATGTATAATAAAATTAAAATGATGTTATAAAAAGCGAAGAATAAATAACTATCCAAACTTAGCGAATGGTGACATATTGTACAGATGGTAGCACAAATCTGGGCAACTTCAGAGGATATTTTTGAGTTCTTGTCTGAAAGAAGTAACAGTAAGCAAAAATTCCATTCTCTGCCTGGAAATTCTTCAAGATTGGAAAAATGGAAGTCAATCTATATAGATGCCAGGATAGTAGAATATGACTTAAGAGCCATATTTCTCAACTTCAGCAATTTTAAGATATGTGTATCAACTCTCAGAAGTTCTCCAGCCGGCATGCTCACCACAGACGTAAATGACCAAGCTCAAATCTTACATCAGATACATTGTATGATGATCTAGCTCTCAACAGAAGGCTCTAATACTGGGAAAGAGAAGCAAACACCAGCAAAATTGACAGACTCAGTTACAGTGATGATGAGTGTACCTTTGAAAAACCTGATGGACCAAGTTCAGGACAGAATATCTATGTAATCACTAAATTCAGTACTGATGTGGTATCACGTCATCCATCCATCCATCCATCCATCCATCCATCCATCCATCCATCCATCCATAATATGGATCACTGGGTTACAAATGATGACCATATCAGCACTAATTGTCAGACTTTCTCTCTGGGTAAAACTAATTCTTCCAACAGGACAAGCCCTAAAACTTCTGTTTGGATTGTTTCTGGGAGGGTTAAACTTACTTTTTTGCACAGGGAAGTCTTATAAAAATTGGGAAGAGTGTTAATTCTACTGTATTAAAAAACAGCCATATATATTAAAATGGTAAGTAATGAGTAAATTCAAGCATCATATTAAACCACTATTGGCTAAGATTGAGCCTCTGTGATGGGTGCAGCAACCTCTGATTAACCAAAATGTTTAGCTTCATGTATGAACCCAGCACAATATCTAAGCTTGAATCTGAGCTTCAGGAATAAATGTAATTATTAACAAGGAGTTTAACTTCAGTAATCAACCAAAAATAAATCTATTATATATAAAGAGAAGATCAACTAGATTCTGGGAAAGAGATCAACTTGATTCTGGGAAATTTAAGAAATTGTCTTAGAGTAAGAAAATAATTTTACAAATAACATCACCAAGTACTATCCACTACAAAGAGTAACAATACTTTGTTGCAGACATTTGAGCAAATCAGGTAGTAAAGTCCAACATTCCTGTTTGTGGGCTGCCTCAGGGGTCCACTATCTCTCCTCTCCTTTTTAAAATCTATATAAAAATGAAGGTCATGGCTATACAAATGAAATTGTTAAGATTCTACCCCATTTTCTATGGGGTAGAACCGTGATGGCGAATCTATGGCACGCATGCCACAAGTGGCACACAGAGCCCTCTTTGTAGGCATGCCAGCCATCATCCAGCCCAACTACCCAGCGGTGTGCACGCCTCCCACCAGCCAGCTGGTCTTCATGTCTCTGCCGCCCCCACGCCGTTTTGGCTTCCAGGTTGGCATATTTTGGGCCTGGAAAGCCTCCTACACCAACCTGGAAGCCAAAACGGGGCATGAGGGTGTCACACAAGGCTCTCCTGTGCCCCGTTTTGGGCCTGGAAAGCCTCCTGCACCAACCTGGAAGCCAAAATGGGGTACGCATGCATGGGGGGTGAGGGCGCATGTGCAGGAATGTGTGTGCATGCGTGGGGGACATGTGTGCATGTGTGGAGGTAGAGCACATGTACAGGAGGGCACTTGCATTGCATTTTGGGGGTTTGGGCACGAATGCATGCACTCACGCGTGTGCGCGCTCCTTGAGCACTCGGCACCAAAAAGGTTAACTATCATTGGGGTAGAATCTTAAATTATGGGGGTATGGATTGGTAAAAACAGGCTTTGGCTCAACCCTTCCAAGGTTTAGTGGCTGTGGGTTTGAGTCCCTGTAGATCTTGGAACTGGAGAGCTTTCATCTTTGCACCTCAATGGGATTGCATTGCAATGATGCATATTGGAAGAAAAAGGAACAGAAATGGCAAAAGAGGAGTTATATGTAAAAGATAAAATAGGCAGGATTAAAACTGATCCATAAAACAAAGCCCCATAAATACCAACAGGATAATCCAGAGTTCAGAATATTTAATAAAATAGAGATTGCAGTGGGTATATAGAAAATAATTACAATTTCCATATGTGGAAAGTATGAGCATTTGTGCAAAAAAAAAAAGAAGAAAAATTATCCTGATATTTGAGGGTTTTTTTTAAACTAGGTATGACCAAATTTCTTTGCAAGGAAAATGAGTAGACAAAGAGTTGTATTGCATGAATAAAAACATTTGGCTTTTGATTCTTTTCTACAAGAGAACGGGGTCAATGTTGTATTCTGTCAAACGTTTCAATATTGTCCAAAGGGTGAATTTTCCTTATAATTAGAATTACCATAGGTAATACACCCAATGTACACCAAAGTGTTTGGGGGGGGGGGAATGGGACATTATTAGAAAATTTTATCTGAATTCAAACAAATATAGATATTACTTTTAGAAAATGCAAACCCTTAAACCAATCTTTTGAACCTATTCTTGAAAATGTGGCTTGCAAAACTAAAGGAACTGAAGGAATCAAGGAACAACGAGCCAGAGGGAGGCAGAAAGGAGGTGTTCCCTAAAGGGCAGGGAATGAGCAAATGTGAAACAATGGTTCACTTACTTTCAGTTAAGATAACTTGAAATACAAGTTTCTTTTGAGGTTGTCCTCTGTCTGTATTGAAAAGCATGAATGTACATTTGCACCCCACCCACTATACATCATCCAGGATGCATAAACATTGTGGATAAACCCTAGAAAATTCTGTAGTAGTACAGAAGATAATTTCACTAGGAATAAGGTCACAATTTCTAACTTTGATAACGTCTAACTCATGAGGTAATAATCTACAAAACTGAACCATGTCAATTAACTCAGAAGATCATTACATAAACTAAGTAGGTATACATAGTGAATCATATATGCATTAGGTGCCATCAAGTATTTGCAAGCCCAACAAATGATAGTTATACTGACATTTGATGCTTTTGTGCAAAAGCTGAGGAATGTAGGCTGGATAGATGATGATGATGATACATCTATAGTGTGCCATAGAGGATTTTTAGTGATGTGTAAGGCCAACACAGTGCTCACAACGGATTGATTCAGACATGAGCCAAGTTTATTTTTTGATTGAAATAACTGAGATTATTTTCTGAACTAATTACAGTCCCTTGTCTATTCTCATATTCTTGTCATCCTGTTATCCCTCAAGCACTTTTTTATTTTTGAAAGACTTAGAAGCTGGCTATAGCAGTAAGAAAAATGGCACAAAACAGCCATCATGAAGTTATTCTCCAAGTTTTCTTGGAGTTCGAGGAAGTTGCTCTTGGTCAAAGGCTTCTATAATATGCAGAAGCCTCTGCAAAGATCACTTATTTGCTTATGGAAAGAGAGTCCACATTCCAATTTACTAATGTAATACAAGAGTTGTTATTCGGTCTCTTCCAGCAATAATTCTAGCTGCATCTCAATTCTTCCACTCAAGTTGGCATTTTTTCCTCTCCTCCTATATTGACATGCCAGGTAAACAAGGGGGAGGTCTGGATTTTTCAGTCTGAAAGACTCCCTTCATATACTCTCAAATTTTTATCATTCACCATTTTTATTGTTGGAACATAACTATGGAGGATCAGAGATGACCATCTTCAAAAGAGAAGGCCAACCTCTTTCTCCATCAGTATCCATTCTGTGACTCCCTTCTAGAGATGATAATCATTATCATCATCATTTATTAAACTTGTATGCCATCTGGTTCTTAATTATTCTGAGCTAAGATTTATCTCCATAAAGTATTATTTATTGTTTAAAAACGGACTGTACAGCAATCATTCAAAAGATATAAAAACAGTTTTAAGGCTGAAAAATGTTAATGATTTGACCAATCTTGCACCAGTCTTTACCATTTTTTTCAACAAGGATTCCTAAAAAATTGTAATTTTTTAAATTAGTGGTACCACGTGGAAGAAAATGTAAATCACTGTAATTGTTATGACATTATGACATTATTTTCATGTATAATTTTCACAACATTTCTACTTACAACATGTTACTGAAGACATGAGATTGCCAATCAACCTTCCATCTATACACTGACTTGGTTCCAACAAATCACATACACTATATGTCTTCCCTGGGATTAGCTTCCCAGGAAGTTAATTTGGCTTCCAAAAAATGCCCTTTCTTCTTGAGTTTGATTGTAGGGCAAGAATATACCATGAGTGTTCCTGACGTCATCTACACCTACCCAACCCCCCAAAGCTTGGATGCACTCCAAAGTTCCTCCAAATCTTATAATCAAATTACAATGGAAGAGTGATAGAAGACAGAAATTATTGAGTGAACATATAGTGATTATTATATTATCCACATTTAACTTATCTTACATTTAAATTGAATTTTATTTTCTGGCTCCAGTCATTTTGTGGCATACGGGTCCTTTCCCCAGCTCCCATACACATACCATACACATACCATTCAAAGCCATATGTAGTCCTTAGCACGATCAAATGTGCGTACTCCCTGCTACAGAAAATGAGGAACTATTAGAGACCTTTAAAGTAGAAAGTATTCTTTTAATTTCAAAGCACAATATTTGTACCTGAACAATATAAAGCAACTATTGGGATAAGAAAGATCTATTAGCCACCAGTTGCTAACTTTTCATTACATCTTCCAAATCATATCACTAGTCCTCTGAGCTGGATCTAACAAGAAACTCAGAGACAGCAAGAATAAATCATATCATCTCTGGAAACCCTGGTTCTTATATTTCTGTCTATTTTCCATAATCATATTGGGCCATGGGAAGTAGGGTAATAATTTCCTACATTCTTTCCAATATTTTAATTGATTACACTATAATAACAATTCAAACAAAGCTTTCAGATTTGTGATATTTTATAACCATGAACATTTAAAAAATGTATATTATGGTACTATATTAAAATATATAAAACAAAATAAAATATGTATATAGTTATTACAGTAGCCATAAGGAAATGAAATTCCTGTATCACTTTTATAAAGGGATAATAAGAAAAAGATAGTATCAGAGTAGTTGCTATTGTATAGAGTAATAACGTGTTCCATACTCACACTAACAGCTTTCAGGAGGTTTCTTGCTTAAATGTAACCCCTCTCCAGCAGAACATGAAAAAAGCAACTAAATTCATTCTGACTATCTCGACTGTAATGCTGGTTAATTTGTACAGGGTACTGTGTATTAAAATATTCATTAATATGCAGCTCTTAAAAGCTTTACAAGAACAGAAGGGGGGGGGGAGGATAAACTGAATCAGAAGCTTTGGTTTTTTTCCTATAAAATGCATGAAAGTCTGTGAAAAGCAGTAAATATATATCCTTTCATTTATCCATCAACAGAAAATAGACACACAGCCTGAGAGAATGCAATATTCATTTTGCTGCAGAAGAACAGACATTGCATAACAATGAGATTTGCTAATGAAATCAACCATCAACCTGGAATACATATGTATTAAACCAAGACCTCCATGTCATTTTCTTTTTGCATCATTTGTTCTTTTCCTGATTCTACCCCCTCCCTCCTCTTTTCAGCATTTTGTCCTTCCTTCGGTTTTCCTGCATTCAAATATATCTATGTTGTACAACAATGTTTAAATATTATAGATGCTTTTATTTTAACATTTTCTCCCTGCCAAATGTAGATGCCAACAGCGTAGCTTCCATCAGCATTGTTAATGTACCCTTGAAGGAAAAATCAATGGGTACTAAAGAGACAAAGACGATTTATTTCTCTGGAAAATTGTTGAAAGTATTCATCAAAACTGTTTGCCACCCAGACTACAGAGGTGTACCAATATATACCAATATATAACATAATAGAGGGTGTTTAAAAATTAAAGTTATGAATACATTGTAATTCAATCATTTTCATTCTGTAATAATTACTAATAATGGTTAAGAACTATCCTAATTATGTTTTTAATTCAACTGTATGGAAGATCACCATGGTACAAAAATAATCTTAACTATAGTACATAGTATGTATCACTTGGAAACTAGAATTTCAAATGCCATTTTTAAATTGCAGGATGTGACTGAATTGTTGGCAATTAATTATATTCTTTTGTAACATGTAAAGTCATAGCCCTTTAAGAAGAAGCTATTCGCTTCAGGGTGAATTAACAATGGAAAGTTTTGAATTTTTAAAAAACCCTATTATTTAAGTCATCCTCTAAAAAAAAATACTATGGCCTTTTTCAAAAATGCTTAAATTATTGGCAAGCAACAATATTCTTATATAAAGTGAAAGCTATCATTCTTTAAGAAGCCATTTATTTTAAAATAGAAAAATGCAAGCTTTCATTTTGTGAAATATTTTATTAAGTGTGCATAAACTAGATTTAATTAACCTGCACACAACTAGGAAAGTTATCACTACATCCTTCTGTTGATGTAATTAATCCTAATTCATGGCACCCATAATTTCTGAGATAGCTGCACTGCTATTAAATAAGGGAATAACTCATCCGGTACTTGCTACTTTAAAAATCTAATTCATACTGAAACAGCTTATGTAGGTGGCCACATAAACAGCATAGAATTTTATAGAGGAGTATTGGTTGGTAAACCATTGTTGGACATGATAAGGAAGCACCCTTTTCCATTAGTACCAATTCAGCTTTCAACTATTTCCTAATGTTTTCTTAATTGTATAATGCATGTGAGCATGGACTAAACTAGAACTGTCATCCACCTAAAATTTAGATTCTAAAGAGGTCAATGTAGTCACAGGCTATAATTAATCACAACTAGCAGAGTAAATGTAAATTATTAACTCTATAGGGTTTGCAATACAAGCCACTAATAAAAAACATTTGTGCTGGTATTAAATAATATTATGTTGGATTTACAGTACTTAGTCTTTTCCCCCCACACATCCTGAACAATAATACACGGATGTAGCAAATTTTAGGAATCAGCTACCCATACTATATTCCAGTGATGGGTTTCAACATTTTTTACTACCGGTTCTGTGGTTGTGGCTTGGTGGGCGTGGCATGGCTTGGTGGGCATGGCTTGGTGGGCATGACAGGGGAAGGATACTGCAAAATCTCCATTCCCTCCCCAATCCAGGGGAAGGTTACTGCAAAATCCCCATTTCCTCCC
>JANHFM010003269.1:196956-213920 GCA_032468115.1 Grayia smithii
TCTCTCCCTCTCTCTCTTTCTCTCCCTCTTTCTCTTTTTCTCTTTCTCTTTTTCTGTCTCTTTCTCTCTCTCTCTCTCTTTTTCTTTTTCTTTCTCTCTGTTTCTCTTTTTTCTTTCTCTCTCTCTCTTCCTCTCATTCTCTCTCTCTCTTTGTGTTTCTCCCTCTTTCTTTCTCTATTTTTCTTTCCCTTTCTCTGTTTCTCCCTCTCTCTTTCTCTCTCTATTTTTCTTTTTGTCTCTTTCTTTCTCTTTCTCCCTCTTTTCTGTTTCTCTCTTTTTCTTTCTCTCCCTCTTTCTCTCTCTCTTCCTCTCTCTCATTTTTTCTCTCTCTTTCTCTCCCTCTCTCATTTCTGGGTCATTTTGATTACTTTGGCTTCTGTGAGATATCACAGACATCAAAATGCTATGTGGGTGATAGGTAGTTCTTGACTTACAACAGCTCATTTAGTGACCATTTGAAGTTACAGTGGCAGTGAAAAAAGTAACTGATGGTTGCAGTGTCTCAGGGTCAGGTGATCCCCTTTTACGTCCTTCTGACAAGCAAGGTCAATCAGGGAAGCGTGATTCACTTAACAACCATGTTACTAACTTAACAGCTGCAGCGATTAACTTAGCGACTGTGGCCAGAAAGATCGTAAAATGGGGCAAAAGTCACTTAACCACTGACCCACTTAGCAACAGACGGGGTCCATTGTGGTCGTACGTTGAGGACTATCTGTAATAATGTATAGTTTTTGGACATTATGTGCAGTGGTGGGTTTCAAATTTTTTTACTACTGGTTCTGTGGCCGTGGCTTGGTGGGCGTGCCAGGGGAAGGATACTGTAAAATCTCCATTCCCTCCCCACTCCAGGGGAAGGATACTGTAAAATCCACATTTCCTCCTGATCACTGGGACTCAGGAGGCAGAGAATAGATGGGGGTGAGGCCAGGTGTGGGTTCTACTTACCTTTACTACCAGTTCTCTTCATGCACGCGCTTTGCGCGAGATTGGCGCGCGAATGTGAGCGAAGCAACCATTCGCGCTGAATGTGCGCTCCGCACATGCGCACAAACTTCTCTCCTTGAAAAAAACTTGAAACAAGCACTCTGCGCATGTGCAGAGCAGAAAAAAGTAAGTACAGGCGCGCGCGGTGGGCCCAGCTCCCGGCCGCGGAGAACCGGTTCGGTGACGTCACACCATCATAGCTACCGGATCATGCAAACAGGGCCGAACCGGGAGCAACCCATCACTGGGTAGGGCCAGTCAGAATTTTTACTACCGGTTCTCTGAACTACTCAAAATTTCCGCTACCGGTTCTCCAGAACTGGTCAGAACCTGTTGAAACCCACCTCTGCCATATTCCATGCCTTAACATTATACAATACTGTACAGGTAGTCCTTGACTTACAACCAGAATTGAGCCCCAAATTTCTATTGCTAAGCACAACAGTTGTTAACTGGGTTTTGCTCCATTTTGCCACAATTGTTAAGTGAATCACTGCAGTTGTTGTTAAGTTGTCAGAAGGTTGCATGACCCTTTTACACTGCATACCTGTTGCCAAGTGTCTGACTTTTAATCACATAAGCATGTGGATGCTGCAATAGTTGTAAGTGTGAAAATCGGTCATAAGTAACTTTTAGTGCCATTGTAACTTTGAATGGCCATTAAACAAATGGTTGTACGTTGAGGACTGCCTGTGTTTTGTATTGCTGTTACAACACTCCCTAGTTCCTAAAAACAACGAAGCATTCACTCTTGGACGTAACAGAAACAAAATGTCCTATAAATAAGCCACAGATTCACAAGGAATCCTGAAGATAGTGACTCTTGAAACTGGTTTCATGAAGTTAAAGGAGGTTGGAAGAGGGGAGAGATATTTCATCTTTTCTTTCAGTAGCAGCCATCCTCCCTGTTCTCCAGTTGAATGTTTATATGCTAAATGGAGTTTCAAATCAATCAGTGAGATTTTGGACTAGTTTGTTCAAAGTTCAAAAAAACATGAATTCCACTAGACTAGCCTAAGCCTAAATAGCTGCACAATAAAACAAAAGCCCCCTTCTCCACTTGGTAAGCTCCAGATGTGTTGGATATCCAATTCTTACTCTCCTGTATCCTGAACTAGGAGGTGCAGTTTGAGCACCTGTGGAGGAAACGAGATTGGGAAATGCTAGATTTAAGGTTTCTTCATTTACACATATTTTGTTTTCAGCTTCAGACAACTTTCAGAGGTACTTTTAGGATTCCTTTGCTCTCACTTGGTGACTTTTCTTATCTTCCAATCAAATCCAAGTGAAAGTGGATCCTTAGAAAACTATCCTTTCTATTTGGAAATAGAAATTAAACAAGTACTGGTATATATTTTTAAAATTTACACAGGTTCCAGTCCAGTGGTGGGTTGCTCCCGGTTCGGTCCAGTTCTATAGAATAGGTAGCGGTGACGCTGTGACGTCACCGAACTGGTTCTATACTACCGGACCGAAGCCCCCCCCGCGTGCCTGTACTTACCTGTCCCTGCGCGCGCTTACGCGCATGCGCAGGAAGCTTTTTTTAGCCTTTTTTTGCTCAAAAAAGCTTCTGCACATGCGCAGGAGCGCCCGTTGTGCATGTGCAAAGCACGCGCGCATGCCGAACGCGCGCTCTGTGCATGCCGACCACAAAAAGCGCGTGCACCTACAGAACCAGTAGGAAAGGTAAGTAGAACCCACCCCTGTTCCAGTCAGAGGTGGGTTTCAGCAGGTTCTGACCAGTTCTAGAAAACTGGTAGTGGAAATTTTGAGTAGTTTGGAGAACTGGTAGTAAAAATTCTGACTGACCCCGCCCCCATCTATTCTCTGCCTTCCAAGTCCCAGCTGATCAGGAGGAAGTGGGGATTTTGCAGTAAACTTCCCCTGGAGTGGGGTGGGAATGGAGATTTTACAGTATCTCTCCTCTGGCACGCCCACCAAGCCACACCCACAGAACCCGTAGTAAAAATTTTTGAAACCCACCACTGCTTCCAGTGAATTATGCATCAAGAAAGACCTACACCATTTTCTTGCAACTGTTTTGCATGCCTGATAACCAGTCTCGTACTCCTTAGGGAACCAAGCATCCCTACAGAAACTATAGGGAATCTTTAATGTCAGTCATGTTTCCATATACAGATAATCCTCAACTTACAACAGTTCAATTAGTGACCGTTCAAAGTTACAACAGCACTGAAAAAATGACTTATTACCATTTTTCACAGTTACAACCTTTGAAGCATCCCCATGATCATGTGATCAAAATTCAGATGTTTGGCAACTGATTCATACACAAGAATGTTGCTGTGTCCCAAGGTCATGTAATCACCTTTTGCAACCTTCTGATAAGCAAAGTCAATGGGGAAGCCAGATTCACTTAACAGGTTACTAACTTACCAAGTGCAGTGATTCACTTAACAACTGTGGCAAGGGAGGTCATAAAATGGGTGGAGCAAAACTCACTTAACAAACATCTCACTTAACAACTGCATCCTGAAATTTCGGACTCAATTGGACTCAATTTGGACTCAATTGTGGTCATAAATTCAGGACTACCTATATTTTTATTTCTTCTTTGATTCTGAAGCTTCAGGTTCTACAGCATTGAATTGGAAGATTTAAGTCCATCTCTGCCCATTGAAATCAGTGTGATATTCTAAGTCAGAATATCAAACGGGGAGGAGACACGGTTAGTCTGAGAGTATAACCTTAATAGTTTGAGAGAGTGCACAGTTTAATGCAACAGCTCTGATGTTAGAAAACATAACTTCGCTTTTCTTTGTGATAAAACACTTATTGCTTTCTATATTCCTAACATTACCAACTGGGATAAAAAGTAGCCAAGGCAGATTATAGATGGAAAACCTTCATTTTAATTATTATTTGTTGCTCTAGTCTAAAATATCTCCAGTTGAACATTTTGGCTGTGGTTTTCAGCAATCCCATGCTCAGATTGGCATCAAGATACTTTCAAAAATTAAAGGACAGCAGATGTCCCTTGAAATATATAAGAACCATATGAGTAATTTTTGGTACAGGTTTATGAAGAGAAAAGATTGTAAATTAGCTACTTGGAGAATGATTAAAAATAATTTATTCAATTATTCACAGGTTTCTACCATAAAACATGTTAAACAAAAACATTAGTTTAAAAAGGACAATTATTTATACAAGCTCCAAATGAATGATAGTGGGTATTTGAATGCTAGGTGGTGAGATCATTATGATTGTTATGCCATACTGGAACCACCTGCCTGAAATGCAGTGGAAAATGGTGCTTCTTAAAAACATAATTTATTTTTAAACAAACAACCTCAGCTGAAAAGTGGGTTAATGCCTCTATCTTGAGGGAGGCAGGGTATAGCTGTAGAGTTCCTACTCCTGTAAAGCACAGTTGGCACCTACTTTGTTCTCTTTCCACTACAGCAAAAATATTTTTATTTTCTACGACCTTTTAATATAGAAATACGTTAATATTTTATTTTTTCCACTTCAATGGAACTTTTATATTAATGTAATTTTAGCCATTCTGTTTTTAATTTTTATATGTTGCACAAAATATACTCTTTTTAAATAACCTTTTAAAAATGTTAATTCAGTTATTATAACCATATAACTGCCCTCAGAGTTATACAGGTAATCCTCAACTTACGACCACAATTGAACCAAAAATTTATGTTGCTAAGTGAGAAATTTGTAAAGTGAGTTTTGCCCCATTTTAGGACTTTTCTTGCCACATTTATTAAGTGAATCACTGCAGTTGTTAAATTAGTAACCCGGTTGTTAAATGAATCTGGTTTCCCTATTGACTTTGCTTGTCAGAAGGTAGCAAAAGGGGTGACCCAGGGACACAGTAACCATCATAAATGTGAATAAGTTGTCAAGCATTCTTGAATGTAAATCACATAACCATGAGAATGCTGCAACGGTCATAAATCTGAAAAATGGTCATAAGTCATTTTTTCAGGGCCATTATAACTTTGAACGGTCACTAAGTGAACTGTTGTAAGCCGAGGACTACCTGTATTCTCCAAATGAAGAGATCCTGCTAAGCAGAAATTGCTAACTCTGAACTAGGTAGTCTGTGAGCTACTACTGAATTACACTTCTTTGAAAAGTGATTCGGCATCCAGAAAAGTTGCCTCAGGGAAAAAAAATTAAATAGGTAAAACCAAATCAAAATCTTTTTTAAAGAAATAGAAGCCACTATTTATCATTACAGGTAATCTTTGGGTTGCAATAAGCAATTGGTTTTGCTATGGTTAAAATGATGTGGTTGTAAAGCACAATGTCACATGACTATACTGCTTAGCTATCAGGAAATTCTGGTTGACTTCATAAGACGTCTGGGTCAATAAATGGAAAGTGGGGAGAGTCGCAGATAAGAAACAGGGGAGTGCCAGAAGTGGATGGGAAAGGCCCTGGGAGGCCCCACAAAGGATGCATGTGAGTTGGGATGGGGGTGCTGCAGTGTGGCATAAGTGCAGGGAGACCGAGGGAAAGAGGGTACAGGTTGGTATGCAGCAGGAAGATGTGGGGGGAATTTAGCAGAGTGATCTGTAATCTTCCTTCCCAATTTCCCCATTGATTCTGCATGTGGGAAGCTGGCAGGGAAAGCTGCAAATGTCACATCAGTGGTGGGTTACTCCCAGTTAGGCCCGGTTCGCACAATCCGGTAGTGATGATGGTGTGACATCACTGAACTGGTTCTCCGCGGCAGGGAGCTGGGCCCACCCGTGCGCCAGTACTTACATTTTTTCTGCTCTGTGCATGCGCAGAGTGCTTGTTTCGAGTTTTTTTTCAAGTAAAATAGTAAATGCGCATGCACGGAGCGTGCTTTTGGTGCGTGCGTCGATCACGCGCAAAGCGCGTGCATTAAGAGAACCAGTAGTAAAGGTAAGTAGAACCCACCCCTGGATCACATGACTGTAAGATGTTGTTATCATCCTAAGTACAATATGGCTGCCAAGCACCCAAAATATATTCACATGATCGTGACAATGCTGTAATAGTCAGAACTTCAAGGACTAGTCACATGTGCCACTCATTCAACACCTTTTGCAACTTTGAACAATTTGTTGAACATACAAAAGAGGCAGAAATGGCATTAGTGTGAAATTATTTTAAACACTTGTCTGATTAGTTTGCCTCACGCAAGCCAATTGCCCAGTAAAGCGGCAACCTCCAGAATATATATTTAGAACTAAACATTGGCAACATTATTCTCCCATTCTGGTTTTAGAGTTAGAAACAGAGAAATACGTCTTCAACTTATAACCAGCTTGAAGTTACAACTGCCTCTGAAAGGGTGTTTTATAACCTATAAAATGCTTCCAGCATTATAAAACATTAGGGGCACTTGGCAAGTAGCTCACATATTATACAACCGATTGTGGCAATCTATGGTTGTGGGACTGCAATTTTCAAAAATGCCTATTCAGGAGAATGGATTTGGACTTATGACTGCATGGTTTGCTTAACCACATGATTGACTTAACGACTGTGTGATTTGTTTAATGATGTGATAAAATATGTTCAAAAAAATTAGGCCCAGTCACATGGTGCCTCGACTTACAATCGCAATGCCTTGCAATCAAACTTTCAGACTCAATTGTTGTTGTAAGTCAAAGATTACCTGCAGATAGCTAAAACAAATATAAAACCATCTTATTCTTGAAATGAGCTAACCCAGGGGTGGGTTACCTTTACTACCGGTTCTCTTCATGCACCGCGCTTTGCACGCGTGCGCTGCTTTGCACGCTTTGTGCACCGAACGCGCGCTCCGTGCATGCACACTAACTACTGTCCTTGGAAAAAACTGGAAACAAGCACTCTGCGCATGCGCAGAGCATAGAAATGTAAGTACGGGTGTGCGGGTGGGCCCAGCTCCCGGCCACAGAGAACCGGTTCGGTGATGTCACACCGTCACCGCTACTGAATCGCGCAAACCGGGCTGAACCGGAAGCAACCCACCACTGAGCTAACCTCAGTCTGACCTCTTCACAGGTGTTTATGGGGAGTTGAAGGAGGACAATTGATGAAACAAGCGGAATGCAAGTATGAAAGGCCAGAGTTTGCATCATGAAATAAAGATAGTATTTGACTTACAACGGTTTATTTAGTTAGAATAGCACTGAAAAAAGTGACTTGTGAGCTGTTTTCACACTTAACAACTACTGCAGCATCCCATGGCTACATGATCCAAATTCAGGTGCTTGGCAAGTGGCATATATTTATGAGAGTTGCAGTATCCAGGATTCTTGCGATCACCATTATTAACCTATCTAGCTGGCTTCCAACAAGCAAAGTCAATGGGGGAAGCCAGATTCACTTAATAATTGCATGATTCACTTAACAATTGCAGTGATTTGCTTAACAACTGTGGCAAAAAGGTCGTAAAATGGGGCAAAACTCAACTTCACAATTGTTCTGCTTAGCAAAGGAAATTTTGGGCTCAATTATGGTTGTAAGTTGAGTGATAACCTGTATCACTATTTCATCATTGTTGTTCCACTAGATGCCCAAGTTCTGCCAGCCACAAAATCTTTTCCTGTCTTTTATTACAGAACATAGGGCTTAGTAGGCAGATGTTTTTCAGCTTTCTTCCATTAAGCCACATAGTTACCAATCATTTTAATCAAAATCAATGAAATACGACACATTGACATTTAGCTCTGATCTAGAATAACATAATCCATTATGGTGTAACACAGGCAGTTTATCAGCTAAAAAGTCTTAAAATGTTCACAGAGCTACAATTTCAGCCATCCTCGTCGATCAGATATACAGAGTTTTTTGTACTTGTTCCTTTAAAAACCATATTTTCTGTTCTCTCTCTCAAGGGTATTCCAAGACAATACTAGCTCTAGGGCCTAGCAAAATCTAATTTATTTTAGGTTTTGTGTCTCTTAATTTTAATCCTATGGCCTTTTTTAAAAAAAAGGCTGTGGTTTCCTATCTCCATTCAGGAAAGCAAGCACACTTAAAAGCTGTCATATTAAGCATGTAGGTAATAAAGTAGGCTTATGTTCCTTTTATAATGAAACAGCTCAATTTGTCTTGAATTATGATGACGACTATTTATCTACTTTTAAGGAATAAAAAGCAGAGGACAATTTATTAAAGCAGAAGCATAACTCCTGAACACTGGAAGGTCACAGCCCGTGAGTTGAGCTGCTAGGAAAAACATCTCTGATGCTCCAGAGCTGCCATTTTTCTTCCTTGACAGAGACTCCATCTGCCACAGAGCCATTTAACAGCCTCAGAGTCGGAATATCAATGATTTTCCAGCATTCTGCAAGTCGTCTTTCACCTTGACATCACCTCTGTAATACATCTAAAACAGATGATACGTGCATCTCTCTTTTCCAGACTACACCCCAGCTTCACGTGGCTGAGAGGAGTTTGGTCCTGATGAGCCATTTTACAGTACATTCATACCCCACTGGAAAAAAACGGGAGTTTTAAAAGCTCCAATGCTTCCTACTTTTCTGTTCTGCCTATGCACCTGAAATAAAGTTGCTTTCTCCTCCTGGGGAGAGAAAGCATTGTAGCCCAGCCATATTTACACAATAATTCTTTCAACTGCATTTATTGGGTTGAATGTTTCAGAAATAGTAGAGTTAACCCTGACACTGTAGCCCACTACTGGAAATGCATTATAGGTAATCCTCGACTTATGACCATAATTGAGCCCAAAATGTCCATTGCTAAGTGAGAAAGTTGTTAAGTGAGTTTTGCCCCATCTTATGACTTTTCTTGCCACGATTGCTAAGTAACTCACTGCTCTCAACTGCTTTGTTAAATTAGTAATTTAGTAATTAGTTAATTAGTAAATTAACTAATTTAACTGCTTTGTTAAATTAGTAACATGGTTGTTAAATGAATCTGGTTTTCCCATTCTTGATAGTAGATCACAGAAGGTGGTCAAACAACCCCGGAACATTACAACCGTCATAAACGCATGCCAGTCGCCAAGTGCCTAAATTTTGATCATGTGACCATGGGGATGCTGCAATGATCGTAAGTGTGAAAACTGGTCAAAGTCCCTTTTTTACTGCCATTGTAACTTCGAATGGTCACTAAGTTAATTGTTATAAGTCGAGGACTACCTGTGTTTGTCTCTGCTTTGAATGCAAAAAGAACTTGGACAGCCTTCGTTAACATCAATCTCAACTTGGGCATGGGCAAGGAGGGTTGGAATGAAGTGGGTATATTTGCTATTTGGCCAGGGCAGAAAAATGTTTTGGAGTAGCTTTGGAGACTGGCCAAAAGAGACTCTGCTGGAACTAAAGCAATGGTAATAATGCTTGAACTCCGCTAGTCTCATAAAAATCTCCATACACCACACATTGTTCAGGAAGAATGCACTTGAAAGAGAATGTTTTTCTGAAACTAAAATGTAAAAAGGAATTGTTGTGTTAAAAAAAGAGAGACCTTACACTGGAGAAACAGAGGTCTAAAGAGCACGCCTTAGAGAAATGTATTAACAAGGTACAACCTCAGGGAAATTTATGTTATAAAGTATCTCGGGGACTTTATATTAGCAGCTATGCATATTAGGGGAAATTCAT
Source organism: Grayia smithii (assembly GCA_032468115.1). NCBI lineage: Eukaryota > Metazoa > Chordata > Lepidosauria > Squamata > Grayiidae > Grayia > Grayia smithii. The sequence continues at coordinate 206,517 of JANHFM010003269.1, forward strand.
ATAAAATCCCTGGATATGTAGGACAGTTGGATATGAAAAAAAAGAGGTCTGGTATATTTTTTACTCTGAAAAAAAAATCATCTGGAATATTGTCCCACTAATGAGACAGTAAAATGTGCCAGTTTTACACTGGTCCATATATTGCTATTTATTGCTGAAATGTTGCAGTCTATAACGAGATGACAAGATGATGACAGGCTCTTTCAAAAGTGAGCAGAGGCATCTCTTTTTGCTATATACACATATTTGTTGATGCCATAGATTATCCTCCAGATTTGGATGCACCTTACACTGCATAATTAGGCCACCCAGGCTATCTAAACTGAAGCTTTGAGCAGCATCAGTTCTCAGTGCAAGCTTCTTTCAGGAATACCCTCCCAGGTGTTTTTTTTTTAAAGTACCTTAAATGTTCCAAGCTTGTAAAAGTAATGCTACATATGGAACCCATTTGGGGTGTGCTATGTGCTGTTTCCATTTTCTATCCATAGTTCTTCAGATCTGTTGCCACCTCAACAACTGTGATTCCAAGAAGATAAAGAAATGACAGATGACATTCTCAGGCAGATAAATGGAGGAGTGAAGAGTCCAACATTCTGATGCAAAGTTAAGACTTTCATTTTTGACAGTCACAAGTAGCATTCTGCAACAAGTTTCCATCATAAATAGCACTTGGCAACAATACTTTTTCTATTTGCACTTTAGACTTTTATTACTGACAAATTGCATTTAAATCCACAGTTCTGACTGATGACCTGAAATTATGAAATTTCAGAAAATTTTGTAATACATGGTTTGTCAGAATGAGACGAGATTGCAAAACTGCAGGGGAGATTCATACATGCTGATGTGTCAAAAATGAGGTATCCCAATAAAGAACTGTGAGATGGCACAGTATAATCTCACTGTAACAATAACACTAACAAAAGAAGTGATCTTTTAAGAGCAATCAAAACGTATTCTTTGCCTGCATTAATTATTTGAATTGATAGTAACACCCTGAAAATATTGTTGCCCTAATGGCAAAAGCAGACTTCACTGGCTGCTGAAATGTACAAACATTGTTACAGAATTTTTTCCTGAAATCTCTTATCTTCCTGAACTATCTCTCTATCCCACAAAACCTTCTGCAGTGGGTCCCCAACCTATCAAAATAAATTTAAGGATGGATGGGGAAAGGGCTGCAGGAGAGGGAAATTACAGTATCCCTTTCCCATTCTGCTGACAGGAACTGACTAACATGGCATATATTTCGACAGCAGGATCAAGAATAACCTAGAGATCCAAAAATATAAAGAAAAATACTTTGTTTCCTTTAATGAGTAGGTGGCTAGGACTTGTGTTACTTTAATTTCTGTTAAGTTCCCAATGGAAAAGCTATACTAGCTTTTTTGTTTTGCTTTTTTGTTTTTGAAGTTTTACTTCATGCATCTGAAAATGAAGATCAAACAAGTGGTGAAATCCAATTTTTTCTGCTACCGGTTCTGTGGGCGTGACTTGGTGGGTGTGGTGTGGCTTGGTGGGTGTGGAAGGGGAAGGATACTGTAAAATCTCCATTTTCACCCCCTCCAGGAGAAGAATACTGCAAAATCCCCATTCCCACTCCATTCTGGGACCAGCCAGAGGTGGTATTTGCCAGTTCTCCAAACTATTCAAAATGTACGCTACCGGTTCTCCAGAACCTGTCAGAACCTGATGGATTTCACCCCTGGATCAAACAACCCTCAAGTCAGTCTTGACTTGGATGGCTGCAACCCTGTTTTTAGCAGGGTTTAGCAGAACTGGTTTGCTACTACTACCTTTGCAAATGTTTTCATCAGCTCAGTAGGATCCACAAAAATGTAGTAATGCATTTAGTGATCTTGGAGATGCTATGAAAATTTTTGTGATTATAAATGTACAATTGTACAGCCTTTGTGCCAAGTCTTCACAAACCGAGCATCCACTAATTCAATAATGTATCAAACCATTTCCTTCAACAGCTGAAGACTGAAAGTCTGTGGGGTTTTTTGAGCAATACCAATACATTTGACATTTCTGTATATTTAATATGTATTTGTCTACATATTTCATTTTGTACACTCTCAAGCATGATTTTCCCAGGTAAGTCCCTGTTGTGTAATTAAAACTGGGGTTTTTGGAGCTAAAGTCTATGATGTCCATTATACAAATGAAAGATGACTCACATTTTTTTCCTGTTTTGTTTGGTAAAACATTCTGTAATCATGGTCAGTTGGATGGCCATATAAAGAGTCTTATTTCCAAATACAGTAGAACCTCTGGTCACGACCACAATTCATTCCATAACTTTGGTCACACACCGATTTGGTTGTGACTCAAACCTAATTTTGGAAATTGGGTGCTTACAAAAAAATTGTGTGGAGGGGAAAATTGGCCACAGAAAAAAAATTTGTGAACTTTTTTGGTCGGAACCCAATTTGATCGTGGTCAGAACTGTTCATGACCAGAGGTTCTATTGTAAGCAGGAAACATCCTATTTTTAGAATTAAGATGGTGGTGTCATTTGAATATAATTTGAATTATGAAACTTACAAATGCTCAGGTCATCGGTATTATTGACATTTCCCCTCTCTTAGCTTTTGTATTTTGACCTTACCTATTAGGTAAAAGACGGAAGCAAGAACTCCCTGGGTTCTGGGTCTACAATTATGTAGCTGAAGATCTTCAATGTTTTGGCCAATGGCCACAACTGCACTTGTGAATACATATTCTATATCCTGGCTGTGGTCTGCCAGGAGTATTGGGTCATTCCTAAAACAGGGTTCCCAGTAGGCAGCAAAAGAGATATCCAGAAACACCATACCAGGGAATCCAGACCAAACTGGAGGCTGACATTTAATACAGTTCGATTTATTCTGAGTAGATAAATATACATTGCTAAAGCATATTATCTTTGTAAATGCAAATTCTCAATTTCATGTTTGTTGGGTTAATGTAAATGGAGAGACAGAGTCTATTATCTGCTCAAGTCTGTTTAAGATTTAAATTATGTCTCTCTTTGGGAATAATTTTCAATGTGTAGTTTATGTATCTCTATTTGCACTCAGGAAACCAGAATTTATTTCTTTAAGAACCGAAATGCTGCTTATATGATTAAAAAAAATAAGCAAAAAAAAAAGCAATTGCTGTTCCAGCAAATTAACATTTAAAGCCATCTGCCTGATATTTATAGCCTTATTTAACATATTTATCCCTTAAACAAGTTACAGAAACTTTGTTGTAAACAACAATTCCTTTGGATGCTTTTGGCACCTCCTAAACATTAGCGACTAACAGGAATTCTCAAGGTTTATTCAAACATACTACTGCTATTTGACTAATAAAACCAGCTGCTCTGAGTAATAAAATGACAGCACAGAAAATTCAGTTTACATCCGAATCCTTCCAATTGCCATCTGTACAGTAAAGCTTAATAAACTGCTTATTTCCCCTAACAGATGCTAATCATCAGCTGATAATGCACAATCAAAATCTGTTCTTTAATGCTTTTAGGCAATGGGCACTAGCAATTCCACCCAAACAAACTTAAAACATTCTATTTAGTTCAAGGAGCCTCACTCCTATGTTTCCGTAAATTGGAAAGCTGCCTCCTGCTAATTATTAATACAAACATCTATCATAGGAACAAAAACGTCTGTGGAGATAGAACTTATAAATGTTAAATGTCTCATAACATTTTAGGAAAAGTTTATCTCCTGATCAAAAATATAGATTATTTTATTAAAAGAAGTGGCTGCAGTTACAATATATATTTATATTAAATATATAAAGAGAATGAAATGTATATTTCTGAGTTTAATTGTTTTGCTTGTTTTTATTCATAGGTATTAAGCAGATATTATTCCTTTCATTTTTTAACATCCAGATATGAATATATTTGGTGGTTAGGGCAAAACTCAAACATGAGATAAATGTAAGTACTATGTCTGGGAAAAACTCAACTTTGCAGAAATTCAAAAATTACAAAAGTGATTCTGAGAAGTGAAAGAGGGGAATCCAAAGCTAACTGAATTATGACAAAGTGTGCTAAGTGGTCATGGAATGCTTGTTGATATTATTGCATGGAGAAGAAACTGGAAAAAAGTGGAACAGAAAATGGTACAGATTACAGTTCAAAAGAGCATGGCTAGCTGAAAGCGTGCCAAGAGAACTGCATGCTACAATATTTGCATGTGTTTCAATAACAATGAATCCTCAAGAAAAAGTATTTCATGTACAGGTTATCAGAAAAAGACTGACATTTATTTATCCAGTAGTGTTTTGTAGTGGGCAACCTAGTATCTGACAGATGTTTGAGTTTTCGACTTTTATTATCCCTATCTGTTGATCATATTGTGTGATGTTATGTGAGATCTGATCAGTAGTGGGTTCCACTTACCTTCGCTACTGGTTCGGAACTGAGAGTGCACACATGTGTGCACTTGCTTCACTTCTGTGTATGCACAGAGTGTCCATGATGACATCTGGGTGGGTGGGGAGAGTCTCCCGCTGCTGCCACTACCAGTTCACCTGAACCTGGGCAAACCGGTAGAAACCCATTACTGGATCTGATAGGTACCAGGTTGCCTGTCCCACACTGAATTTATGTTTCCTCTCCACTTTCAGTTGGAAAATGGGTCTCTGGGTCTTTATATGAAAGATTCTTGCTGAAATAAAATTTGCTTCTAAGTTTGGAATTTGTGCCATGAATTAACATTTAAACAGCAGTTTCATTTTCCATTTTCCATTCAAATTAATCTGTATTCCTCAATCATAGAACACAGGTTTTACTTAATCTTTACTGCTGATTTGTCAGCAAATGAGTCTCCGAATTACAAACACCAAATAACTCATATTCATTTACAGCACTTCAAACTTAATATTTGTCTCTTCATAATCTACATGTATGTTTTGCAAAACTGCTTTCTTTTAAAAAATAATCTTGAGATGTGTAATTACTTCTTGGCTTCCATTTTAAACAGTTTTTCTTATTGCAAGCACTTAAAGCACTGCTTAGAGATCTTATTCTTTTAGGTTTCTCAGTTATAATTATTGTTATTATATGGAAGGAAAGGTTTAATTAAATCTGCAGGTGCTGCGAACATACAAAGTAGTGAATTTTCAGTTTTCTTTTTGAACTGTCTGTAGAAAAGAAATGATCTTGTTTCCATAATATTTTGGAATATTAAAATAACATTTATGTTTCATGCTGGGTCTGAGAATTCACTATACCCAGAATAACAAAAATCATTTCCCTTAGGTGAGGGAATAAAAGTCTTATTTTAGAATCCATGTTTTCTCTCTTTCCCTACATACACACAAACAGACAGACACACACACAAACACACAAAGTGTCTTCTATCATTAAGACTGTCTTAAATTAATGAAAACTAAAGCAAAAAAGGTTTTTTAACAACCACATGCTCAGTTTCAAAGCATTAAAGAGAACTAGATTTAACGGAGAGAAAGATTTGTATTTTTTCCCCTGTAATATAGGTTGTCCTTATTTAATAACAAATTATTATGCAGCAACCATTCACAGTTATGGCAGGAATGAAAAAATAACTTTGCAATCGGTCTTGTCATTTATGAACTTCGGAGGTCTATGAAGCAAAAGAAAGTTAAAGTAAGATCATTGGCACAGTTATGATGTCCCTTAGTAGCTAGGGCCAATTTGGTCTAATGGTTAAGGACCAGGCTAGAAATCAAGAGATTGTAAATTCTAATCCTGCCTTAGTCATGAAAATCAGCAGTTACTCTCTCTCAACCCAATTCACCTCACAGAGTTATTGTTGTGGAGAAAATAGAAGGAAGAAGGAATAATAGATATGTTCATTGCCTTGAGTTATTTATACATATAATAAAAGCAGGATTTAAAAAAAAATCTAATCTAAATTTTAAAAAAATCTAATCTTCATGTAACAACTGAATTGCCAATGCCAACTGTGGTTGCTAAACGGGGACTTCCTGCATATACTTTTAAAATAAAGAAATCTTACTTCTGTAGGCCCAGAATTGGCACAATACATAATGATGAGGATATGTATCAGATAATTTATTGTCAGAAGAAACACTAAGCACTATATATATATCGTATCAATTTACCATTATTTCAAAGAAACAGATTTGCAGCTCCTATCATATGATAACCAGATCAGTGGAGGTAAGCAGACAGTGGCACAGCGCAGAAGGCAAATCAGATCCCTGTGCCCTCTGAACTGCTAACAGAAGAAAAGAGGTTAATGTGGATAAGAAAGGATTTTTTTTCCTACAGGATCTAGTAATTAATATATTGATTGAAATCCCCATCCAGGCAACCTTCCCACCACATGATTAAGTTCACTTCACGGAAACAAGAAACACGTCTGTTGGCTCCATACTTTTCCATGTTTCTTCATCATGTGGTCTCATATAATTAAGATTATTTCATGAAAATATTCAGCATTTCTCATTGGTTCTCTTGTGCAGTCCAGTTTAGTGCTATCTCACACTATGGCCAATCTGCACTGAGGTAGGGCCCAAGCAAAGGGTAAATCAGAGGCTAGTGCCAATACAGGTTTATACAATCTCCTTTGTAGGGGAACACAATGCTTCCTATTTAATTCCCAAAAGCTGCTTTGGAGTAAGCATGGAGCAAGCATAGCATCTGTCTGCAACTCTTTACAGCAGCTGTGTCTTTTCCTGAGATAATGGGGCATTCTCACAATCTCAGGAAAAGACACATTTGCTTGCAACAGTCACAAACAATTGTTAGGCTCAGCTGCCTGTGTGCTCCAAAGCACCTTTTCTTTATTTTCAAGTGCTGCACAACCATATGTTGATCTTCTTCCCTGATGAATAATTCATATCAAAATACAGACACAGATCTGAAAGGAATTCAATGTGTGTCAACCCCACACTAAACAACTGTGGTAGCCAATTCCTAATATTAAATCATGACCGTGCTTTTCAGGCCTGTCCAATTTGTGATCCACCAAACCAAATGCAGTCGACCAATCACCACACATCACTATCTGCCAAACTAATATAGCTATGAATAGCCTGAAAAACCATTATTGATTCCTGCTAGATTACATTATTTGTTATATTTATATTCTGCCTTTCTTTCGGAAAGTTACCTATCCATGTCCAGGAATCTCCTATTTTCATCTGCACAAGAACTTTCCAAAGACACTCAGTGAATTCCCTGATGGAATGGGCTCCAAACAAGGCTCTCTCTATTCCCAATCCAACATTTTAACATTTTAACTCTCCATCCAATTTGGTGGGTTGTATAGGCATACAAGAGAATACAGTTTTTTGATTTCTTGTTTTTTTAATTTCTATTTATATCCCGCCCTTCTCCGGAGACTCAGGGCGGCTTACAGTTTCGAGCACAGCTCAAGTGCTCAGCAAATTCCTTCATTC
>JANHFM010003269.1:230953-249460 GCA_032468115.1 Grayia smithii
GGAATTGCAGTAATCTAGGCGTGAGATGACCAGTGCTTGAGTGACTGTGCGAATGGCATCGGGATCCAGGAACGGGCTCCCGTTATGATCTAGGCAAAATGTATGGACCCTAAGTTGTTAGTTGAGCTGAAGATGACTGCCTTGAGAATATGTCTCTCTTAAAAAGGTTATTAAAAAAATTCAATATATACAGATATCTTGATATCTACAGCATCTTCCAGAGTCATCCTATTCCAGCTTTGCCAAAAGAATATTAATGTTGACAGCTGTTACTTAAGTTCAACAAGGACTTGGAGAGATTATACGTCACTGGTGGGAAAATGGCCTTTCTTATATATCTGTCCATCACATAACAGATTTCTTTCTTGCTCTTTCTTCTCAGAAATTTGTTTAGGTCAAAAATTAAGTCGCTCATTTTAACATATGTTACTCTGTAATATATCTGGATGGTTTATGCATTTACGTTTTAAAATAATCTGAAAGGACATTCACAGAATCGATTTATTTATCAGGCTTCCTACAATGGGCCTCCTCCTGATGCCAGCAGCCAGGTGAGTTCCCTTAGATTTGATATTCTAAGCATTTTCCTTTGCACTGCAAGTCCAGGCTGTTTAGTGGTACTGGGGAAAATCTGTGGATTCCAAGAGGGCCACTGAGCTCTTGGAAACAGGGCATAAAAGGAATATCTCAATGTAGGTCAATATATACAGACCAGGGGTGGGTTCTACTTACCTATCCTACTGGTTCTAAAGGTGCACGCGCTTTGCGCGTGGTCGGGGCACGCGGAGCGCGTGTCTGGCACACACGTGCCAAATGGGCACTCCTGCGCATGCACAGAAGCTTTTTTTGGCCAAAAAAGATCAAAAAAAGTTTTCTGTGCATGTGCGCAAGCACCCTCCATGCGCTCCACATGCTCCACGACCGGGCCGATAAGTACGGGCGCACGGGGGGCACGCGGTCTGGGACGTGTAGAACCGGTTCGGTGACGTCACAGCATCACCGCTACCGGATTGCGCGAACCGGACCAAACCGGGGGCAACCCACCACTGCCTTACAGGTATCTTAGTCTTCATTGCTTCCACCTTTCTCCTTCCCTTTAGGTGCAGCTATTAGATGGCAAGATGATAATATTCAATACTGAACATGAGAATGAATTTAATTGTAAAATAATTTTAAATGGAAAATCCATAGCAGGATTTCTCAATTTTTTGATGTTTTGAACCACAAACTGTGGGGTTTTTTCTTCTTCTTTATACTTCCCTCATATTTGGCAGAGAGCCAATTTGGTATAGTAATGAGAGCAGCAGGCTAGAAACCCAGAGACTGGCATTCTTGTTCTGACTCAGGCATAATGCCAGCTGGGCCAGTCACTCTCTCTCAGCCCAGAGAAGGAGCAGGCATTTCTTAAAATCTTGCCAAGGAACCTGTAGGGACTAGTTCAAGTGGTCCACCTGGAGTCAACACTGACTTAAACATCCATATCAGGGGTGGGTTCTACTTACCTTTACTACCGGTTCTCTTTGTGCACGCACGAAGAGAAAGTAAGTGCGGGTGCGCGGGTGGGCCTGGGTCCGGGGAGAACCGGTTCGGTGACGTCACAACGTCACCGCTACCAGATCGTGCAAACCAGACCGAACTGGGAGCAACCCACCACTGATCCATATACATGTTGCTATGTCTTATATGTTGCAATTTAATTTTCATCCATTCTATAGGACCGAACCAGACTTGGTTTGTAATTCTTTTGTACTGCTCATAGCCACATTCACTTAGAATCTTGATCCTCTTTGTCTTGTTTTATGCCACATACTTCTGACTTTCCCCAGTCCCTCTACATCAGTGGTTCTCAACCTGTGGGTCGGGACCCCTTTGGGGCTCGAATGACCCTTTCACAGGGGTCACCTAGGACAATTTATAATAGTAGCAAAATTACAGTTATGAAGTAATAATGAAAATAATTTTATGGGTGGGGGACCCCACAACATGAGGAACTGTATTAAAGGCCGCGGCATTAGAAAGGTTGAGAACCACTGCTCTACATTCAACTTACATGCATATTTCTCATGATTTACTCAATTCTCACTTGCAATTTTTCTTGCAAGATCACACTTCCAGATAAAGAACTATGCCACATCTTTGTTTGTTTGTACCCCATCTTTATTATTTTTAAAAATAACTTATTTCCTAAGAATGCCTCAAGCATTTTCTGTTAAATAAAGCTGATGATAGAGGCTGGTATTTTCCTTTCCATCCTGAAAGCTTCTCATGTAATTGTTTTGTTTAAAAAAAATTAGAACATCAGATACAACATAGCGTCTAGTGAACACCACAGAAAGGTTAATCTGATAGCCACTTGGGAAGCTTTTGAGAAGAAACTTTGATTCTATATTCTTAAATAAATAAAAATAATATGGTGATATGATCCGGCTGAGCAAAAATAGCTTCGTGTGCACATATAGGAGCCCTGGTGGTGCAGTGGTTAAAGTGCAGTATTGTAGGCAAATTCTGCCCAGAGTCTGGAGTTTGATCTTAATGGGGCTCAAGGTTGACTCAGCCTTCCATCCTTCTGAGGCCAGTAAAATGAGGATCCAGATTGTTGGGGCAATATGCAAATAATGCTCCAACACTGTAAACCACCCAGAGAATGCTATAAAACCCTGTGGGGCAGTATATAAACCTAAAACACTATGCTATGCTTTATATTCTCATGTCATCAGATCTCATTGTGTCAGTTTCCTTCCTTAAGGTAACCATTACTTATTTCCCATCCATCCCTGACCATTGGCACTTAAATATAAAGTGTCAACGTTCCAGAAAGTCCCCAACTCCAAGTAAATACTCCGAGGCAGGCATTTCTCAAAGTTCCATTTATTAGAGTAGGTATATTGGCACATCTGGGGAAAACCCGAATCTGAGAGTTCCAGGTTTTCCCTCAGTAAATCAAAACTCCAAATCCAATCCCTGCACCCATCAGTCTGTCACATGGTCCAATCACCATCCATCCAATCTCGAAACATCACTCCAACCACTTCTTCTATAGATGCATAAACACCATGACCTTGACCGATGGGAAGAATGCTATTATGTCTAACTACAATCACTCTTCTAAATCCCCCCTCCTACTTTCCCAAGTGCAAGAAGTTAGCAGTGGGGAAGCATCTGGTGCTAATATGGCTTCCAAAGCTGACATAAGGGTTGTATGCTAGTTTGGAATCACTCTGGACCAGTAGAGTCATATAATATTGGTGGGTTCTGAGAACCAAATCGATTTTTTTCCAGCTCCGCTGATTTAAAGAGTAGCGTATTTTTTGTGTGTGTGCTTGCAGTACCACAGCGATTGTGGGTAGTCTATTATCCCCATTGATGTGAACTATAGTTTCACCCTGCTTCCCACCTCCTGGAGTTCCCACCACTGAGCTTCAGTGTTCTGCTTATTTAGAACTCATCTCTTTCCCTGTATCTCTCCAGCCATCACATTTACAAAGGTGCCTAGTTGCAAAAATATTGATGTGCTATTTTTCATTATCACAGCTGGTGGGTCTTTACAGCCACTTGAGAAAAGGTAGCTTGGTGATTTGTATCTCCTGCTCTTAGAAATCACTCATCATTTTTTTTTTTTTGCAAGTGACCAAACACTAAGAGCATAAATAAAAACATAGATTCAGAGGGGATTATTACCTCTTTTTTTTTTTTTTCTATTTGGGGGGAGTGGGTTCTAAGGGATTTGTGTTATTTCAAGATCCACAGAGAGACCAGTAATTGATTCATGGTAGTCTCTACACATTCTCTTTATTTCAAGGTTGGCAGAATTGAAGATGATAATGGCTCAGCTTCAAACTGTTTTGAACAGACCGGGGAGTGGAAATTGTAGCATTGAAATAACCAAGAACAAAAGCCGTTTTCTGCTTTCCAAATTTTGCTCTTAGCAGTACCTTGCTTTTTGTAATGTGACTGAAACCATCAGATACACGTGCTACATGGGAAGCACAAACAACTGTGCAAGCTTTTGAACAAAACCCTCTCTTTACTAACAAGAATAGAATAGAATAGAATAGAATAGAATAGAATAGAATAGGTCAGTGATGGCTAACCTTTTTTCCGTCACGTGCCAAAAGCAGGGGGAGTGCAGGGGTGTGTGTCAGGCACGCATGTGCCCACACCCATAATTCAATGCCCGTGCCCCGCTCCCCCCGCTTTTGGCACGCAATGGCCTGGCCCTGGTAGGTCTGTTTTTTGCTCTCCCCAGGCTCCAGAGGCTTTCTAGAAGCCTGGGGAGGGCAAAAACAGCCTTCCATATCCCCCTGGAGGCCCTCCAGAAGCTGGAAACAGCTCGTTTCCCAACTTCCGGTGGGCCTGGAAGGCCCAAAAAATCAGCCTGCCGGTGCACGTATGCACCCTGGAGCTGAGCCAGGACAACGCTCATATGCTCACAGATATGGCTCCGCAAGCCACCTGTGGCACACGTGCCATAGGTTCACCAGCACAGGAATAGGTTCTCAGTATACATATAAGGAACAAGTGATGAATCATGATCATAATCATAAAATACAATCATCATAAATAATAAGATACAACGTTCAGTGATAGTCATAGGATACTAAATAAAAGCAATCAACATAAATCATAATAGGATATATATATGAGTATACATTAACAGCTATTAGTATTAGGAATGGAATATGAAGATGTAATGTAAATGGGTTATTATTATTCCAGGGAGAAATAAAATAAATTTAATCATCCATATTCAATATTTCTGCTCAGAATTATATTTGTACAGTCAAAGTTATTTATCTGTTAAGGAACGCTCTGCTAGTATCAATGATAAATGATAAACCTTTTTGAGTTAAAATAATGGCCCAGCAAAGTTAGGGCTACAAAGATAAAACCAGGACTTCTATATACAGGCAGTTCTCGACTTACAAACATCTTTTTTAGTGACCATTTGAAGTTACAACAGCACTGAAAAAAGTGACTTAAAATTGTTTTTCATATGAGTGTTGGTCATGGACACATGATCAAAATTCAGATGCTTGGCAACGGATTCATATTTATAATTGAGGGGTCCTGGGGTGATGTGATCACCTTTTGTGACCTTCTGACAAGCAAAGTCAATGGGGAAGCCACATTCTCTTAACAACCATGTCACTAACTTAATTACTGCAGTGATTCACTTAACCACTATGGCAGGAAAGGTCGTAAAATGGGGCAAAACTCACTTTACAAATGTCTCACTTAGCAACATAAATTTTGGCCTCAATTGTGATCATAAGCTGAGAACTACCTTTAGTTCCCTTCCCTTCCATGCAGTTCTCCAAATTCATAGAGTATGTAAGAATCAGATACTAGCTTACTGGACCTAAGATAATACTAATATACCAGAAATGCCGTATTCAATTTTTTAAAAAATCACAATTCTCTTAACATCTGGAAAGGCCCATTGATGTCATTATTTGGAATTGCTCACTACCAAACAACTCTCTTAATTCTGACTTTTATTTATAGCATCAGTTCATAAAAGAAGAATCTTACATTCAGTACAAGTAAATATCCCTGAATTGCCCATATGGTTCTTGCTTTTAATGATAGTGTATTTACATTTTGGAAAAGATTGCAAGTCCTTTAAACGTTATCTTCTGTGGAAATCTTAAAATACCAGTTTCAGTCTAAAGATTCATAAAGACTGTAGAAAAAAAATATAATATCCTGGTCTGGAAACATGATACAATACCTTTGCTGAAAGTTAAGCATATTTGAGTGGCACAATCTTCAACAATACCTTCTATTCATGGCACTGAAGAGAAAATATGCAAGAAATACATCTGCTTTTGAAAGTGAGCTTAATGGCATTTTTATATTTTCTTACGTGTCTTAAGGGAATCTGGGGTTTTTTTTTTATTTCACTGAAAATTCACTTTTAAACCACATCTCACAGCAAATGAAAAATCCATAGATGGTTTCTCTTACTTTACAAGCCTATGGAATCATAGGGCTGGAAGAGACCTGGGAGATCTTTTAGTCCAATCCCCTGCCCAAGGCAGGAATCCTTATACCATCCTAGGCAAATTACAATTACTTTAATCTATCATTGAGTATGTTTAATCAAATAGATCAGTTATCCTTATCCTTATAAGGATAAGTTATCCTTATCAGGTCCGAACCTAGACCCTGCATCTTCCCCCCCATCCTTACATTGACTAGCAATTGTTCACAGTAAGTCTCCAAAATCATCAATTCTATTATTATTTCCATATTAAGAGCCTCTAGTGGCCAGTTTTACACCAGGCCCTGCATTTATTGCAACATGCTTCCCTCTCCCATTTCTGCCACTAGGCATGCCTGTAAAAAGCCAGTTGAAGTTTACGCTTAGGGAAAAAGAAGAAAAAGGTTGACTGTGCACTTGATTCAGTATTATTAATTCAGTTGGCCACTTTTAAATAACATAAAATAACATGGAAAAAGATAGAAATGAGAAGAAAAATAAATAAAAACAAGCATCGCCAGCGCAGATGCTACTTTCTTAATATCAGATACACCATTCTAAGCACCAAGTCTGTTGACACACTAAGACTTATTGAAAAGATTATCACAAACTAAATAAATCATCAACAGGGGAGATTTTTAATATTATTAAATGTGGTCAAGTTTAATTAAATCATATTTTTACTAATGAGGTCCTGCCAAACATTGCCATCTATTAAACAGAGCTTGGTGATGCTATAAGCAAGTGTGTCACTGTGGCTTAAAGATAAAAAGACTAATACAGCATGGGCTTTTAAGTTAGTAAAGGAATTATAGGTTTATAATTAGTAAGACTAATTGTGAAGTAGCACACGGACTATAGTTTTAATGGTTCCGGATTAGTGGGAGAAATATTCATTGTAAAGAATTTTGTGAAACCTGCCTTCCAGATCTGCAGCTTGACCTGTTTTGCTTAAAATACCCTTTAATTTGTTTACATAATCTACTATTGACATCAAACATCAATTTAGAACTTAAGTAGGGTATTTTTCTTTACTTTAGATATAATTTGGTGAATCAGCATATTGTGTAGAATCATCAGCATAAAACTCTACTCTTTCACAGAACCAGTCAGGTGCAATGGTAAAGATACCGGCCCAGAAACCAGGAGATGGCAAGTTCTAGTCTTACTTTAAGCACAAAAGCCAGCTGACTGACCTTGGGTCACTCTCTCTTAGACCAACCCACCTCACAGGGTTGTTGTTGTGAAGAAAAGAAGAAGAGGGAGGAGTATTGGGTATGTCTGCCATCTTCAATACCATATTTCCCTGAAAATACGACCTACTCAGAAAATATGTCCTAGCTTGATCTTTACACATGCGCCCAATATAAGCCTTACCCCCAAAATAAGTCCTAATTAAGACTCCTTCCACTCCAGGGTGCACAGGTAAAAATTAAGCTAGGGTGGGGATGGGGTGGTGGTGGAGTTGCCCTACTACTTACCTTCGGACAGTTGCAGCCAGACCTCGCACACCTCGGCCCATTTCTTCTGCAGCCAGCAAGGTTTCCTGGAGGCCTCTGTAACTGATAACAGAGCTCCAGATTGATCCTGAGCTCTGTTATCAGCTAGAAAGGCCTTCAGGAAAGACCTCTATAGCCGATAACAGAGCTTTGGATCTATCCGGACGGGGTGAAATTCACTTACCTTCCCTACCAGTTCGCAAATGTGTATGTGCCGCAAGCACAGAGGCTGAAAATCGTCACAAAAAAAGGGACGTCATGATGTCTGCGCAGGTGGGCGGGGCTTCATGCAGTCAGCCCTACTGGATCATGTGATCCAGATAGAACCAGATGAATTCCACCCCTGGATCCGGAGCTCTGTTATCGGCTACAGAGGCCTTCAGGAAAACCTTGCTAGCTGCAGAAGAAATTGGGCCGAGGTATGCGAGGCCTGGCTGCAACTATCCAA
Organism: Grayia smithii; assembly: GCA_032468115.1. Lineage (NCBI taxonomy): Eukaryota > Metazoa > Chordata > Lepidosauria > Squamata > Grayiidae > Grayia > Grayia smithii. The sequence continues at coordinate 238,884 of JANHFM010003269.1, forward strand.
AGCCAAAGACTTCCTGAAGGCCTCTGACAGTAAAAAGGAGGCCGGGGGTGATGTGCACAAGTGAGGTGAGTGAGTGGATGACAGTCCCCACCCCCCACCCCCCCCAAAAAAAAGACTTGGTACTTTTTTGGTGGCAAAAAAAATATAAGACATGGTCTTACTTTCAGGGAAACATGGTACTTATAAAATAATAGGATAAAATCTAATAAATAAATAAATATACTACATAACATGAAGACAAATTGCAGCCCTAAGGAATAGCATAGCCCATTTGCTAGCCACACATGGAACAGGCCTCTCCCAGTACGTCCTTCGGAAGTCATACATTCAAGTAACATTTGAGCCATAAGAAAGCAATGTTTCTAAATTCCATCCAAGGCAAATAGTTCAGAAGAAAACCATGATTATTACAGCTAAAAGCTACTTAACAGTTCCAGACCTAAGATTAGGGTTGGATTACTACCCCTGTTCATCTTAAATAAACTGAGAGCCAATTTGGTCTAGTAGTTACAGTAAGTTACCAGGCTAGAAGGCAGGACATTGTTTTTGTCCCATCTTCAGACATGAAAGCTCTCTGCATGACATTGGGCCAGTCACTCTCTCTCACTCCAACCCACCTCACAGGGCTGTTGTTGTTGTTTTGAGGAAAATAGTAGGAGGAAAATCTGCTGGATATGTTCACCACTTTGAGTTATTTGTAAAAGCAATAAAGACAGCATACAAATAAAGAAGTAAAATAATAAAAAAAAAACCTCAAGGAAACGAAAACTACCTGACATATTCCCAAGCCTAAACTTCAGTAATGAAATTGAGAAGCAAATGGGGATGAGTTGGCATCACATGCTCTAACACCTTGCCCAAAACTGAAAAAAAGCTATTTTTCCCTTTAAGTGGTAGGATTTAATGAAGGTTTTTAAATTAAAATAGAGTCTTACTCCACTCCTTTTAAATATCATGGAATCGCAATTGATATAAAGAAGTTCCATACTAGATATATTCAAAATGTTTTTGTGGGATTCAATTGCAATAGATCTATGACAACAGAACTACAATACCTTCATCATCTTGTCTAACTCAGAAAACCAGATTGAATACGTGTACTCATGAATAAAAAGGATACATTCCAATTTGGACAGGCCTATGTTAGCCATTCAGTTCATGAAGATCTAAGTCACTGATGACAGCCCTAAGTACTTTTGAAATGCGAAACTTGTTTTGTAATGAAAATCATTTTTCTGTGATACTTAAAAGGAACACCCTTTTTATATTTAACAGTTGGAAAAAAATACATTAATAGCTTTTCCATGAATGTTTCATTTATGGTGTTTGAAATAGTAAATTGTTCTTATAGCCATATCAGATTAAAACAATGCTTCTGGTAGGCAGACTTTGTAGTAAATGGAAAATAAACTGAGGTTCAGCCATGAGGATGTGATCTGGCATACAGTTGAGAAAGTTACACAATATGAACATGTTTATACAATAAAAATATCAGTCAGAGGCACAGGAACTTTTTAAAATTAACTAAAGTTTCTTTTCAAAGACTATTGTGTCAATGCATGCAATATTTTAATGTGAACATTTTCCAGTGCTAATAAGAGCCATATGCTAATGTTCAGGTCTTTATTAAATTCTATGAGGCTCTCCTCCCCTTCCCAATCTTTGGAAAATTGATGTGTATGCGCATTTATGTATGCTGTGTTAACTTCATTAAAAGACTGATTTAAGTTCTATTTATTTTTAGGACTCATTAGTAAGAATGAGCACATATATTGCCTAATGAAAACAAAAAGTTAATGTAATTCCATGGCATGGTTGCACAATTAAAATGCACCAAACAAAGCCTTTAAAAGGTCAATTTCCAAACACAGCATCCTCACAAAGATTACACCAAGAATGTTTTCGTATAGCTCTTTTGAAACTTCCAGTGTCATTCAGCTTCAATATCCATTTTAATTTTTGTGCTGTAACTTAAACTGCTTTGTCTTTCCTTGTGGCTTGTTAAAAATCCATCTCTCAATCTTTTGTTGAAATTAGAGTTTTATTTGCTCTTTTGTTTAAGTTTTGCTGCTCGGAGGTGAGTTCCTGATTCTACAGTTTATTTATTTATTATGTCTGTTTTTTTACCTTTTCTCTAAGGAACTTAGAAATTAGTCATATACCTTCTATATGTGCACAAACACACTGACTTCTGATCCAGCCATAATTCCCAAATCAATAAACCTTAGTTGTTCAACAGGAATAAATAGGATTAAGCCCTGTGCTACAAACTCTTGCTTCTCATCTTGTAACCATCCTGACTTTACTTTAACTGTGTACTTCCTTTGCAATTACATAACAATTTCATAGATGTCATCCAAGCCAGGCAATTGGTTTCATCCCATGGTTTGCATATGATAGGAAATCCAGGCAGTGCTGAACTAAGAGGTATTAGAGAAACAAGAAAAGAGAAAGAGTTGGGAAGGCACACAGCTCATTAAAGTGACATTCCCTTCCATTTCTGCCAACATCAAAATTCACTTCTGATTTTTTTTTTTTTTTTAAAGAAACTACGGTATGGCATTGTGACTATTCCCAAGTAGTTTGACTCTCTCCTGATAATTACAGAATAGATGTTTTGCGATGGAGGACTTGAAGGCATGTTGATGAACTGCCACAAAATACTCAACATATCTTCTAATTGCACACAAATTCAAATTGTAGTAAATAGGATAGCACTTATAAGCAGTCCATAAGATGGGGAGAAAAATCTTATACCTGAAACCATTATCAAGCCGTTGATTGTTAAAATCTTACAAATATATAAATCTTACAGAGATCATGGATATGTACTGTTACTACTTATTTTAATTTAATGTTGGCCTTTTGCCTTAAGGAGCCAAACACTGCTTTGTATGGACACATTATAAGACATTAATGTAGCAGCTTATTGCAGAAAATCAGCAACTTTGGAAATTTTTTCTTGTAAGGCCATGAAAATTCTAATGTTCAGCTCAGGGGTGAAATTCTGCCAGTTCTATTCGGATCACGTGATCTGGTAGGGCCAAAGGCACAAAGCTCCGTCCACCTGCGCGGACATCATGGCGTCCCTTTTTTGCAATGATTTTCAGCCTCTGCGCATGCAGCTTGTGCACATTTGTGAACCAGTAGGGAAGGTAAGTGAATTTCACCCCTGGTTCAGGTGTAACGTATAGGCTAATTCTTCCTGCATTCCTCCATCATTACCAGAGAATAAAACTAAAAAATGGTGCTTATTTATTTAAATCATATTTATATAGTCACCCATCTCATGGAACATGTCTCTGGATGCTTTGTGTTTCAGCAGTAGAAGCCTTCATTGACATAATCTTTCAATATAACCTAAACTGAAAGAAAAATTTGTTTTCCATTGCCAGGTCACAAAATTCCACAAAGTGGAATTTATTAGTCATCAGCTAAAAAAATTAGAATGCAGTATTGCAGGTTAATTTTGTTGACTGCCAGCAGTTCAATTCTCAATGGCTCAAGGCTGACTCAGTCTTCCATCCTTGTGAAGTCAGTAAAATGAGGACCCAGACTGTTGGGGGGCAATATGCTAACTCTGTAAACCGCTCAGAGAGGGTTGTAAAGCCATTGTGAAGTGGTATAAAAGTCTAAATACTGTTACTATTGCTATTACTCCTTTATCTATATTCTGCAACATTAGAGAGTGTGACTTGATCTTCTAAGTGACCTTTCAGGTAGCTAATGATGCTTTCATATCCCTTTAATTTCTAGTATTTAATTATACTAGTTGCCTATATTTTAATCCTAAGCCTATTTCTCTTATTCATTTTTAAAGGGTGATGTCTAGTACTGGATGCAGTATTAGAAGCAGGATCTCACTGAAACAGAATGAAGTTGAGCAATATAACTTCCTTGGAAAATATGCTACTGTTAGAGTTCCAGGGACAAAATGGTGGATTTAAGATGGCTCCACAAAAAATGGAGCTGATACACCTTGGCAGAATGAAGAGCTGGTGAGTAGACTGGCTCTTTGATAATTCCTCTCTAAACAAGGAGAAGACTTGAGATCCTCCATAAGTATATGAACTTTAGACAGCTGCTCCTAATAAGGAGATTGCAAGATAGTAGATCCGAGAAAGTTTAGAGATTTGGAGACGAAAGAATAGCCATCTTGCTCAAACCATGGTCAGTACCTTTGAAAAGATACTAAGTTCAGACACTTCCTTTTCAAATCATTCGGAAATGGCTTATTAGCTGATTTTCAGCTATTTGGGAATTTATAGATTAATATGTTTTATAGCACCAGGTATTAAAAATTTCCTTCCATCCTTAGCAAAAGAAGTTTTAACTACAAGGATATTTTTAATAAACAGCAAAAGGGTGATTAAAGCTTTGATTTTAGAAAGTTAAAACAGATTAAGAGTCTGGAAAAAAACAAAATAATGTTTTGGGATTAATTATGAACAATCCTTCCTGTGGGAAAATGCTTCTGTTTTGAATTTAAAAAAAATAAAAGGAACTTAGAGGAAACTAAAAATTATAATTAAAGGAGAAGAATACTTAAACTTGACTTACAATTACAGAATAACGCACAATATTTTAACATTGGACATACTGATAGATATTTTTGAACAATGGACCAAGAAATTATTTTTAAGAATGTCTGCCTCTATTGATATACTGTGTCTAAAATTTGCTATGGAAGAGGAACAATTTCTACTTGGATACACAAAGAAATTAGCTGATATCTTAATAATTAAAATGAATAAACAAACAACAAAAACTAAGACGATGAGGTGGAAAATTTTCCTTTATGGGATTTACAAAAAAGGCTTGTTAAAATTTTGAAGTATTTTGTGAGAAGAGACAAGTATAAAAATGAAAAGAAATCAAGTTATACAACATTATTTGAAGGGACTAAAGATTAAGATTGGTAGAGATTAAAGGAAGGAATATAAAGGTGATATATTTATTTATTTATTTGTTTATTTTATTGGATTTATATGCCGCCCTTCTCTCGAGGGACTCAGGGCAGCTCACAGCTCTAAAAACACATAAAAATACTTACGACAATAAACACTAAATTCACTAGTAAAAACAATTCGAATTTAAAATTTGAGATATCAATAAAACCAGATAAAATCAGTTATCAGTCCAGACCCACGTGTTGAAATAGCCACATCTTCAGGTCACGGTGGGAGGAGCGAAGGTTGGGGGCCGTCCAGAGCTCAGGGGGCAGTTCGTCCAGTATATTTGATTAAGGTTAAAATAGATAAATTGTTAACTCTGGTAAACTTGTGATATCAGGATTAAAATGAGAATCTTTTAGGTTTATAAAAAAGAAATGGGATATGGGAAAAAGAGATCATTTGTTTTATTTTAAGAGATGATAAATTCCTAAAAATGTTTATATTTCCAATGAAGGCAGGAAGTCACTTATTTGCATATTTTTCTTTTTCTTTATTATATTTAGAATATAATAGAATATGTCTGTTTCTCTTTTTTCAATTCTTTCTTTTCATTCTTTTATTTTTTCAGTTATTAGTTTTTACTGTTATAATTATATTTAATAAAATTGCTATTAAAAAAGAAAATATGCTTCTGTGTATCCAGTTTTTTATCTATGCCTTGCACTTTTAACACTTATTTAACAGTATTTTCCAATCAATTGCTATCAAGTACTAAACCAAGGATTTTTTCATATGTACCATTACCAAGCTTGCTATTCCTCACTCTATATTTGATGCTTGTTTCCTGACAGCAATGCTGCATTTCATAAATGTTATTTTATTATTTGATTCAATTTCATTAACTTACCAAGATATGTCTGAATTTAATCTTTCTTTTCTAGGGTACTGGCACTTCAGTTTTGCGGTGTCCACAAATCTAATAATATACCTTTCATTTTTTCATCTGATTCACATTTGAGCCATGGCTCTCCATTCAATATACTGCCCTAGATATTACTGAGGAACATAAGCAATCAATGTATCTATTTAATTGAAATCTGTACAAGGTCACGTTTAACTAGCAAAAAGGGCTTGGCTTACCTGAATGCCCATTTTGTTGGGCGTGAGGAGAGCAGTCAGGATTGGGTTAACTTCATCTGATATCTGAGGACTGAGACTGCAAGCTGTTAAGCTCCTCCTCTTCCTCTTGCTTCCCAGCTTTCTGACGAGGAAGATATGGCAGACCAATGTGCTGAGCTGAAACAACATCATTAGTGCCCACCCCAGGGCCAGGACTGGGAGAACCCAGGGTGGGGCTGACTGCTGTCCCCACGGCCAAGAGAACGGGCGTTCAGGTAAGCCAACCTGGGGTGGAGTCAGGAATAGGACATGCCAAAGCAGTAGTCCTAAAGGGAGGGAGCCGACCAGTCCATCGAGCCCAAGCCTGTGTGCACCCGTTGCAGAACCCAGCAGCCAAATGCCACCTCCGCCGAGGCATAAAGATCTAATTTGTAATGGCGGATAAATGGGGAAGGTGACGACCAGATGGTTGCCAAAACGGGCAGTAATTTCCCTGAACAGAACCGGGTGCAGGCACCACTCTCCGTAGTCCACTGGAGCACTGCTGAGCCAGTCCGCCTGCACACTTGCTACTGCTAAAATGTGTGAGGCCCAGATGGACCTCAAATGTGTCTCCTCCCAAAGGCCCAAGTGCTCAGCCTCCTGCATGAGGTGCCGCGAGTGGGTCCCTCTGAGGTGGTTTATGTGGGCCTTGGCAGCCACGTTATCCATCCGAATCAGAATGTATCGACCCTGCACTTTGTCCTGGAATACACAGAGGGCTAGATGGATTGCCTGACGCTCCAACCAATTGATGTTGTGACCCAGGTCAGCCTAGGTCCATCATCCTTGGGCCATGTCCGATGCTAGGTGAGCTCCCCAACTGTAAAGGCTGGCATCAATGGTTAGGACAAGACAGTGAGGTCCCCTGAATTCCTGTCCCCTTGAGACTGCAGGGAAGGACCACCAGCGGAGGGAGAGACAGACCTTGGGTGGAATCTGGATCTTGAGCAAGGAGGTATTCCAGTTAATCTGCTGATACAGAAGCAGGAACCAATGCAGGACCCTGCAGTGAAGCCATGCCCACGGCACTATGCCGATGCATGACACCATCTTTCCCAAGAGTTGGGAAAGCAACATCAGGGAGACTGACCTCCCTGATGTGACCATCCTGATCAGGGACCATAGACTGGACAGGTGTTCCCGGGAAAGATAGACCTTGCTCTCGACCGTATCGATGACTGCCCCAGGTGCTGGATGCGAGTTGTCGGAATCTGTTGGCTCTTGGCCATGTTGATGGAAAAACCATGAGCTCGCAAGACCTGAAGAGTGGTATCCAGGTCTCCTCTCCCAATTTCCCAGGCTAAAATATGTGACAGTTAGGAACTGTCTTCCAAAACTGCCATCGGCGTGCTAGCCTCTCCGAACTGGACTGGACAAGGAAATTGTCTAAGTAAAACTGAATCCTTATCGGCAGTGTCCAGAGGTGGCCCACTAGCGTGGCCATCAATTTGGTAAACACTCAAGGAGCTGAGGAGAGACCAACAGGTAGAGCACAATACTGATAATGACTATTTGCAAAAGCAGAGAAATTTTCTGTGGGCCAGATGGACAGGGATGTGGAGATAAGCCTCCATCAGGTCCACCAACGTGAAGAAATCTCCCTCCCAGATGCTTTCCAAGATGGTCTGGAGAGACTGCATCTTGAACCATGGGTAAATGATCCAACGATTCAGAGACTTGAGATCGAGAATTGCCCTCCATCCTCCCGAGGATTTCTAAATCACGAACAGGCTAGAATAAAAGCCTTGTCTATGTTGCTCCCATAGAACCAGCTGTACAGCCTAAATGTCTAGAAGATGTTATATGGCCAAGTCCATGAGGAGCCGGTTCGTCTGATCCCTTAAGAGGGGGCATCGAAGAAATCGATTGGGGGGTAGTGTAGAGGAATTCCAGGGAGAGGCCTGACCTGACTGTCTCCCTGACCCAAGCATCCATGGTTGTGACCTCCCACTGGCTGGCAAAAAGTGCCAGACGGCCCCCAATGGGGACAGGACAGGACATGGATGTGCAGTCAGTGGGGGCGTTGGAAGGAACGACCCCTCCCACCATGAAAGGGCCACCTAGGTGGTCCTCTCTGTCCTGTGCCCTATCTGTGCAGATATTCCCCTGCCTCTGGGGGAGGTATCTGCGTATCTTTGGGCCTGAAAACCAGGTTTCCGATCGCCGAAAGGAGCGAAAATAAGGAGCCGGTCGGGGCTCAGCCCGACTAGACATGGAGGGAAGACTTTACGCCTATCCCTGATTTTGACCAGTAAGGGTTCCAGAATTGCTTCAAATAAGGGCTTGCCCACATAAGGGACGGATGCCAGCCACCATTTATTCTTGGTGTCTGCCTGCTACTGGTGGAGCCAGAGGAAGCGACGAGAGATAATATTGGTGCAAATAGATTTGGCCACAAAATGGGAGGCATTCAATGTGGCATCCGCCAAGAATTCCAGGGTGGCCACAATTTTGTTTAGGTCTTGGTGCAACCTGGTGTCCAAAATCAGCAAGTGCTCCTGCAGTTGTCACAGCCAGAGCAATGATGTCCTGTTAAAAAACAAAGTGGCAGTGGAGGCCTTACTAGCCCAAGCCGCCACCTGGTGAGCCTTGATCAGGGACTGCTCTGACCTCTTGTCCTCGGGGTGGAGGCTTTCCTCAGATGGACCTGTTAGGACAGAAGGGGAGGAAAGTGCCACCACTGGGCAGTCCATGGAAGGAACCTGAAGAATTTTAGTCAGGTCTGACCCCATATTGTAAAATCTCCTATCTAGGCCATTAGAATTGGGCCCAGAGACCAGTGCAGACCACTGTCTCTGTACTATATCTCTGAATAACCTAGGAGCCGGGACCTCCTCTGCCTCAAAGGTCGGTTCCTCAAACAAGGGGACCGAAGGTTCCCCTTTGTCCAAAGCGGGGTTAAATAAGGGTGGGGCGGTGCCTAACTTCGTAGTGGTTTTGGCTTTATGTAGGAAGGATCGAAAAATCTGAGGCTTGAATAGCCCTATGAATGATGGCTGGTCAGGCAATAGGTCCTCATCATCGGACAGATCCTGATCTTGCATCTCCTCTCCTGCAAGGAAACCCTGGCTGGGAGAGGCAACAGAATAGGCCTGATTTTGAGAGGCCACTGACAAGTGAGGCTGTGGTTGAAACTCCTGACCTCTGGAGAGGTCAGAGACCCAAAAGAACCAGTTCTGTGTTGCATTTCAGTGGCAATACCATGTTGAATTGCATCTTGGCTGAAGGCAGCTAGATTAGGCAGAATTTGTGGTACTTCCAGCTGTTCCTGTCTAAGGTCTGCTGCCATAGGGTAGCCTCTGCCTGGGTCCCTTGAGGTCTGGCAATCTGGGAGGTGGTCTCTGGCAGAGGCCTGAATAGCAAGTCGCTGATCACTGGAGGCCTGTATGCCGAAGAAGCCGCTTCGTCTGGGGACCAGGCCAGTGGAGGGGCCTGGAGAGATGAAGCCGGTAAAAATCCCTGTGGGGGATTAATTTGAGGGTTACCTTGAGAGGCCAAGTGCTCCATTGGTGCAGGGGCCTTGTCCCTCTTGGTAGCCTCCTTAATGGCTTTCCCTATGGCCTTTTCGATGGCCTTGTGTCTCTTGGAAGTCTCCTTTTCAGAAGCCTTAGAGGCTTTCTTGGGTTGTTTTGAGGCATGGGCCTGAGAAGCCTTGCTCCTCTTAGATGGCCCAGGTTGAGAAAGCCCTGCTGCATCCAGGTCTGGAAGGCCAGTCTGATGGGGCGGCAGCCATCTTAGAATCTGCTGAGGCCTGAACTAAGCCTCTAAAGCAACACGTGGCAGACTAAAATGGTGGATGGCTAGCAAGCTGAAAGTTAGCCAAACAGGCCCTAAAGCTGATCCCTTGCTCCCTGAACAGGAAATAAATCACTCTGCCGATGCAACAATGAGGCCTCACCACATGCCGCAATTGTACCGATCCTGCCCTGTCTGGGGAAGCGGTTCGATCTTACTGGGCTCTGCTGTTCATCTCACAGGAGGGAGGATCAACTGGCAGGTAGGCGTGCTGTCCCTGGACCTGATGCCGCAGGTACAAGCCCCTAGGTGGCTCGCTGCTCCAATCTCTGCTGGAGAAGGCAGAGGGGGGTGGAAGCCTCCAAACCCCTGATGCGCCAGCCAGGCATATGGGCAAGGTACAGGAACGCCACTTTGCCGATCTGCCGGCTGACAGATCCACCATAAAACAGACTTCAGCAGGCACTGGCTGAAGTGCTGTTCATGCTGGAAAGGCAAGGCCATCCACCAGCAGAGCTGGGAGGTGCCTGCAAGGCACCACCAAATGCGGTCTTCAGCAGAATCAGGCAAAAGCCTTTCACACTGGCAACTGAGGGCTCAACCAGGAAGCTGGAAGCCCCTAGTGATATCCTGCTGATGAGCAGCTTTCAGCAGGATCGGGCACTAACACCCTTCACACTGGGATGGCTCAACCAACAGTTTGGGAGCAGATCTGATGTCAAAGCAATCAGAAATTTATGTATTTATTTTTTTTAATCCCATTTATATCCCGTCCTTCTCCGGAGA
>JANHFM010003269.1:283129-293404 GCA_032468115.1 Grayia smithii
AGGGGGGGTAAGGGGGGTTTATATTCTAAAACTTTTATAAAACTTTTTCAATAAAAAAATAATAATAATAATTAAACAAAATCTGTTCCTGCACAGGCTCTTCTACTATATTTAATACTAGTCAACCTGATAATGCTTAATCAAATCCACATATATTAAATAAGAATAATATCCAAAGTATTTAGTGATAGGCTAAATAACAGAATACAGTCTCCAAAACACAATGTAGTTAGTATCATATATAGTAAAAAAAATGTCTTTCATTGCTCCATAGCTGGCCTTTTTTTGTCAGACCTGATCAGGGTGAAAAATACAGAGGTCCCTGTTGATGGAGAGAGCCGCCCTTTTGGATATTCGTTGTGCTGAGGTGATAGTGACGAGGAACGCTACTTGGATGGTTAATAGTTATAGAGTGGAGGATGATATTGGCTCGAACGGAGGATCTGTGAGACCCTGCAGGACTAGATTCAGATCCCAAGAGGGACATCTGTGAACTGGAGGGAGGCGCAAGTTGGAAGCCCCTTTTTTGAAAACTGTGAATGTGAGGGTGCTGTGAAGAATATTCACACCAATACCAGATATAATTGTGGCTGCGGCAGCAATTTGGCATCGCAGCGTGTTAGTGGCTAGTCCTTGTTGAGCCACGCTTGAAGAAAGTCCAAAATTTATGGAACTGATGTAGAACAGGGAAATACGTCATGGCGGGAGCACCAGCGCCGAAAGGCGAGCCATGTGGTATCGTAAATACGAGTGGTTGACGGGCGACGCGACACCAAGATGGTGTTGATGACCTGAGCTGACAGGTGGTCTCACTCTAGGAGCTCCCTTCCACGTGCCAAACGGCCAACTGAAGCCCTTGGGGCTCCGTGTGGGCAATGACCTCTTGATGGAATGTCACTTGGTGTGGGGGAATTTTCTACGGCTGGACGATGGAGAATCACCAAGTCTGCAGACTAGGCCCGACCTGGCCAGTGTGGGGCTACTAGGAGGACTTCCACTCTTTCCACTAGGCACCTCCTGATGACTCTTGGGATCAGAGGGATCGTGGGAAAGGTATAATGTAGGCCCGGAGGCCATTTGCAGTGTAGAGTGTCTGTGTCCTTGGCTGTGGAAGTTTGGTACTTGAAGAAAAAAGTGGGTAAGATGCGTATTTTCTGGAGTGGCAAATAGATCCATCTGGGTTAGACCGAGTTTGGCTGGCAGCTGATGGAACAGAGCTGGATGCAAATGCCACTGAGATGGATCTATGGTCTCCCTGCTCAGCCAGACCACTTGAGTGTTGGAGACCCTCAAGATGTGCTCCGCCCGAATGGATAGCAGATGTCGGTCTGCCCAAAGCCCCATGGCCTTTGTCTCTCGCATGAGGAGGCGGGATCTAGTGCCTCTTTGCCAGTTTACGTGCACCGGTCGTAACATTGTCCGTCAGAAGCAGGACTGTCCTTTGGGAGGTCTGCCAGAGACCAGCGGCCCTGTGATACCTGGTCCTGCAAGTGGGCTCCCCAGCCCAGGAGGCTGGAATCTGTGGTCAGGATCATGCGGTTGAGTTTTTTGAAACCACATCCTTTCTCCAGGGCTGTCAGGTTCCACCCTGACAAAGATCTGAGAACCTATGGAGGAACAGTGATTAGTGTCTTGGCGTTGCTGAGGCCGGCTCTCGGGCTGGTCAAAAGCAGCCATTGGAGCGGTCGAGAATGGGGCCCCACCCCTAGCCCAATGGCCAGACAGAAGATTCTCTGGCCAAGAAGTGCGAAAAGTAACAGCAGCAGTTTGAGAGTTCTGACCTGCCTTACCATGACTCTGACGTTGTGGAGACGCTCTGGAGAAGAAACACCTGACAAGACAGAGTGTATGTTCAGGCGCCTAGGTGCACCTGTTCATGAGTGGAGTGCAACTGGCTCCGTTCCAGGTTGATGATGAGTCCATGCTCCTGAAGAGCCTAAAGAATCAGCTGGAGATCTGATGGTGCCTGCGGGGGCGTGGCTGACTGGATAAGAATATCGTCTAGGTAGCACTGGATTCTCACTGGGATGGTGCGTAGGTAAGCTGCTACCACCCTCAGGATTTTTGTGAATGTCCTTGAACCAGAGGACAGGCCAAAGGGTAGGGCCCTGTACTGGTAATGGAGTCCTGTGTAACAGAAACGAAAGAATCGTCTGTGCGTGGGCCCGATGAGTAAGTGTGGGTATGCTTCCCGTAGGTCTATTGAGGATAACAGATCTCCTAGTTTGATGCTGCTCAGAATGCTGTTCAGTGAGTGCATTTTGAAGCGGCGATATTGGATATGCCTGTTGAGTTGTTTTAGGTCGAATATGGCCCTGGTGCCACCTGACCTCTTTTGAACCAAGAGACGGATCGAGTAGAACCCGGACTCCTGATGCTGAGAAGATACCGGTTCTGTTGCTCGTATGGAAGGGAGATGTTGAATTTCTATCAGTGCCCTCTTGGAGATATTTCAGGGCACTGCGCTATGGATAAATCGACTTGGATGGTCTGATCTGAACTCCAGAGAAGGACCTAGAGTCACTGTCTGTAATGCCCCTGCCTCAGTGGTCGTGTGGCACCAACGCTTGGCGAAGGAGGACAGGATCCACGAAAGGGGCGTCTAGACTGGGCCCTGCCTCGATCTCTGGTAGAGAATCGTTCCTGCAGGCGGTCGGAGGACTATTGAAAGGTCCTATGAAATGTGGGAGGTTGAAGTCCTGGTTCATACAAACGAAAGGGCTGCCTGCAGTAGGGGAATGATGGCCTGTGCTCAGCCCTTCTGTGGGTAGAAGGGAGAACCTTGTTTTTGTCCCTTCCTTCAACAAGGACTGGTTCTAAAACTTCTCCGAAGAGAGAACCACCTTTAAAGGGGGCGGCTGCTAACCTCCATTTTGTTTTCATATCCACCTGCCAGTGACAGAGCCATAATAGGCGGCGTGAGGTGATGTTGGATGCCAGGGCCCGAGAGGTGAATTTAGCCAAATTGAGGGTGGCGTCTGCAGAAAATTCAGTAGCCACTATCAATTTGTTGATGTCCTGAAGTAATCGGACATCTTCCGGCGGGGCTCTCACTTGCATCTGTCTTAGCCAGATTAGAGAAGTGCGGTTAAAGGAGGCCGCCATGGTGGATCAAATGGCCCAAGCAGTGGCCTGGTGGGTCTTGCGAGCTGACAGCTCTGCCCGCCTATCCTCAGCCTTCAGTCCCTCAGCTGAATCCGCTGGAAGGAATGAGGAAGTGGCTAAACTGGTTAGAGGAACATCCACAGTGGGTAAGGCTAGGAGGTCCTCAATCTCCTGTTCCACGGTGTATAGTTTCTTATCCATGCCACTGGGAGAAGACACAGAACCAGGCTTGGTCCACTGCCTCTGCATAGTGTCAACAAAGAGCTTGGGCACTGGAATAGCCTTCTGAGGATCCCTCAGTTTGTCTCATGCGAGCCCCCATGTTGGCAGTATTCTTATCTTTAAACAGTAGGGTTTTGAATAAGTCATGTCTAAATAAGCCAGATACCTGGGACTTGTCTGGGATGAATCCCTCATCCTCGGAAAGGATGGGTTCATCAGTTTCCTCATCCAGTACCAGATGTGAATCACTGAGCTGAGAATTAGAATCAGACATCTGTCGTATATTCTTTCTCCAGGTACTCTCTAGTCTGACTAGGCCTCGGGTTAGAGCGACTCCCTGTGGGTGGGGTCCTGATGCCTCGTTGAGCAAGAGCAGCATCAATGCCCTGTTGAATGGTGCGAGATAACATGTCGCACATCGCCTGTGAGAACTGAGGGGGATTTTCCTCCTCTGTGCGGAGCCCAGCTGCAGTAGGAATAAAAGTGGCTGAAGGCCAAGTGTTGCCTGTTGAAGGTGGCGACTATAGAGCCACTGAGAGACCTCCAGTGGCTGATGGTCTCTACTGGGGAAGTTAGACCACTGCAAGACAAGAAGCAAGGCCCAGGTGAGTCATCAAAATGGCAGCCATCAATTCATGCCAAAAAAGGGCCTCCAGTAGCTTGCCAGGCCCACCAAGGGGGGAGAGGCCTCCCTAATGCCAGGGATCCTGGCTCGGGGCCTCAGCTGTTGAATCCTAGTGGCAGGGAGCCCCCTGCCACCCCCGGATATTCCTGCAGCTCCACAACTTCAATCAGCGGCAAAAGAGAGGCCTGCATGAAGCGCAGACCATCTGGAAGATTGGGCCGCAGATAAGAAAGAAACGCCAGGAATCACCTTCGCCGTCTCCACAGGTCCTCAGCAGGCAAAAAGCAAAATTCAGGCTGAATCGGGACTCCACCCAGCTGTTGATCAGCTGTAGAGGGGAAATTGGCCATCACAGCTTGAAAAAAACAAACAAAAAAAACCCTGCTGGGCTGGGACCCAGGAAGACAAGGGAAACCCCTTGCTGTTCTAAAATTCAAAATAAGGCTGTGGGCTAAAAGAAAAGAGTAAAAAGGAAGAATTTGGAAAAAAATTAAAGCCAATTAAAAGCTGATTAGTGATCCAAGCAATGAAGCTAACGAAAGCAAGTCTCTCTAGGCTGGACTGAGCAAATAAACTGGGATACAAAGGGAAGGAGGAGGCGTATCCAAGCAAATTTGCTCAGTCTCTGGCCAATAGGAAAGGAGCAACACCCATTGCTTGGACTCTAAGCAGTGCACAGGAGAATATAGAATTCTTTACTATTCTATAAACATTTATCTAGACTGGCCTAATAATGCCATGCAGGGGATAAAAGAATTAAAGGTCCTATCATGTACAATGGTTTAATCACTCCACACTTACGCTCTAATCCCCAAAGCAACACAGGATGGGGTAAATCAGAGGAAAACTACAAGCTTCTAAGCTTAGATCAGGTAAGGTGAATATATTATCATAGCCTTCCTTAACTGGGAAACTAACTGTGCTAGTACTGTAATTCCAGAAAGTGTAATCCAAGAGTATATAGAAAATACTGTGCACTAACCCAATGAAAGATAAAGGTTAAGATATAGGCCTAGGACCAATACCATAATTCAGTACCAAAAATCAATATCTTGAATGTTCAAGTTCACCACTGTTTAAGGTTCATCCTCAACCACAGCTGCTCACTGAGGGAACTGTAATCAGTTGGTATCTGTCAGCCCAACTTTTTTCTTGTTGTATAGAAAAAAATGGAGAAGTGAATGTAATGTGCACCACCTTCAATTTCTAGACTAGGGGAAAGGAAGCATATACATTAGAAAGGGGAGAGGGAGAGGGGGAGAGAGAGTGAATGTGTCCATAATAGGCATCAGGAAGAGCAGAGAGCTTGGAACAAAAACAGATGGGGAATAAGAAATCAGATACCCTCTTTTTTAGAAATATTAATACCGCTCTGTGGTTTTCAAATGTAGTCATACTAATGATTCTGGGTGAGGGGACTCAATCCTTTCACTCAAGTCCCTCAGCCCCTCCTTTTCAGGCGCAGTCAGCCTCATTTTAGAACAGAGACAATAGCTGTGCAATTCCCAAAGTTTCTCCCCACCCCAATAGACTTATTTAGTTTGGGAAAAGTATCTCTTCCTCAGTACCATTGCTCTAATCAGAGTTTCTTTACCAGTTTATGGCTGCTGTAAATATTGTGAGGACAACCAATGGACCTTTTCTCTCACTGCTCCAATGAAGAGTGAGCGGGATATGGAGAGGAAGTAAAGGGAATGCAAAATTGTAGCAATGTGTGAAAGTAAATGCACTCAGAGGAGAAAAGTACACAGGGTTATTTTTTAAAACAACTCTTGGATACAGAGGGTGTTTCTGAATGCTTGTATGTATATACTTAACAGGCAACCTAAATAACCTCAACTGGACAAAGCATGTACTTGGACTAATCAAAAAGCCATATGTGATTGTAAAAAGTTTTAGGTTTTTCAGAATGACTGACAGTTCTGAGGCACTGCCTGTAATTAAACTAGCTTAAAAGTTAAACCAGCTCCTTTCCTGAAATTTAGTTTCCAAAGGATTATAGCTATTTAGATTTACAGGATCAGGAATTCTGGTTAAAAAGAAAGAAAAACAAATTAACCTCAAATTTAATGGAAAAACAGGTGCCCAGCTGCAGTTGGCAATGCTAGCTGGCGTGGGAATCAATTCCCATATAGGAACAGGCCAGTGGTGGGTTTCAATTTTTTTTACTACCGGTTCTGTGGACATGGCTTGGTTGGCATGGCAGGGGAAGGATACTGTAAAATCTCCATTCCCTCCCCAATCAGCTGGGACATGGGAAGTAGAGAATAGATGGGGGTGGGGCCAATCAGAATTTTTACTACCGGTTTTCCGAACTACTCAGAATTTCCGCTACTGGTTCTCCAGAACTGGTCAAAAAACCTGATGAAACCTACCTCTAGAACAGGCAATATTTATGTTAATGCTTTTTTTCCAGAGCTTCCTATATATCCAAATGTTTTTGACAAATTGCCATTATCTATCCGTCTCTCTCTTATGTATTTGTGGAACAAGATTTCATCCTATACAGTGTCAGATTGCCACTTCACTCCTCATCTTTATCTTATGATAGACCCAAGTCTACGGGTGAAAGGTTACAACTTTTCCTAAAGGTCTAAGGAAGTATTAGCCTACAGTGGATATAAAAAGTCTAGACAGCCCTTTTAAAATGCCAGTTTTTTGAGGTGTAAAAAAAAGTCAGACCAAAATAAATCACTTCAGAATATTTTCCACCTTTAATATAACATATTAACTGTACAATTCAATTGAAATCTTTTAGGGGGGAAATTAACCAATCACATTCAAACTGATGGTAAACAGTAGTCAATACATACTTGCCATCAATTAATTCACTGGCGGTTTTTATTATTATTTATTTATTTATTATTTATTTTATTAATTGCATTTATATGCCACCCTTCTCCCGAGGGACTCGGGGTGGCTCACAAAAATTAAAAACAACATATAACAATAGGTGATAATTTAAAATTATTATAAAAGTGTGGTTAAAATAGTCAATTAAGAAGAAAAAAGAAACCCAATTATTAGTTAAAACATTTTTAAAACAGTCAATTAAAAGAAAAAACGCAGTCGCGTCAGCCTAGGAACGGAGGTCTGGGGCAATCCGAAGGTCGGTGGGAAGTTCGTTCCAGAAGGTCAGTGCGCCCACAGAGAACGCCCTTGCTCTGGGCACCACCAGCCAACATTGTCTGGCCGATGGTACCCTGAGGAGTGCAACCCTATGTGAGCGCACAGGGTGGTGGGATGAAGGCAGAAGGTGGTCCTGCAATCTCTTTAAGAAGAGATTGGACATTCATTTGTCTGGATAGGATCTCCTGCTTGAGCAGGGATTGGACTAGAAGATCTCTATGGTCCCTTCCAACTCTGTTATTCTGTATTGTGTATTCTGTAAAATAACTCTGATCAAGCTCATATAAAGTTCAGCTGTTTGTGTAATATTTTTCTGACATTTACTCCGTTGCCTCTTATAGCAAAAGATCTTTGTTGGATGGTATCAGTCAGAAGGCTACAAAACTATTTCCAAGGCAGTGAATATACCAGCGATGGCAACCCTTTTTCGGCTCACGTGCCTCTCAGCCCCGACTTGTGCGCGCAACGCCACTATGCATGCGCAGCTGTCATGCGCACCCCCACAGCGTGTGCATGCGCAACCGCATCATCTGCACATGTGCAGAGCTGTCATGCGTGCCCCGCCAAATTGCGTGCGCAACTGAGCCACTGCGCATGTGCAGCAGTTGCGCAGCCCCATGGCGCATGTGCAACTGCGCAATATGTGCATGCGCATGCTGCATGCTAGCTGCCTCACACACATGCGCAACCATGTGCGCATGCACACGAGAGACCCAAACTGCGCGCATGCACACAAGCAGGTAAGTTTGGCAACAGCTCGCATGCCGGGAGAAATAGCTCCGCGTGCCACTTCTGGCACACGTGCCATAAGTTCGCCAACACGGGAACAGTGAAGAGTCATCAACAAGTGGAGAAAATAGAGCACAGCAGTGACATTACTAGATGTCCTTCAAAAATAGATGAAAAAACAAGAAGAAAACTGATCTGAGAGGCTGCCAAGAGGCCTACAGATTTATTAAAGGAGGAATTCCTGACAAGTTCTGGTTATATACTACACGTGACAACAATTTCCCTTATTCTTCATATGTCTGGGCTGTGGGGTAGATGGGAAGATGGAAGCCTTTTCTTGAAAAGAAAAATAACCAAACCTGGCTTTGCAAAAACCTACATCGGGTCTGACAAAAATACGTGGGAAAATGTGTTAATGGTCTGATGAGACCAAGGTTGAACATTTTGCCCAAAATTCCAAAAAGTATGTTTGGCGCAAAACCAACACTGCACATCACCAAAAGCACACCATGCCCACAGTGAAGCTTGGTGGTGGTAGCATTATGCCTTGGGGTTGCTTTTCTTCTGCTGGAACTGGGACTTTAAACTGCTGAAGATGAAGAAAAAGGTCACCTTTCAACATGACAATGACCCAAAGCATACATCCAAATTAACAAAAGAATTCTTTCACCAGAAGAAGATCAAAGTTTTGAAATTACCACGTCAGAGCCTAGGCCTGACTCCAACTAAAAATCTGTGAGGTGACCTGAAGAGGGCTGTGCACAGGAGATGCCCTCACAATCTGACAGATTTGGGGTGCTTTTGCAAGGAAGAGGAGGCAAAGATTCCCAAGGCAAGATGTGATGAGCTGATGGACTCCTACACCAAAAACTGGATGCTGTCATAAAATCAAAAGGTGCTTTAACAAAGTATTAATTTAAGTTTGTGTACACTTATGCAATCACATTATTGCACCTTTTTTATTGTAATTTTTCCCCTAAAAGATTTGTTTGTTTTTCAATTGAATTGTACAGCCTATATGTTATATTAATAGGTGGAAAAAAATTCTGAAGTGATTTATCTTGGTCTGATTTTTTTATACCTCAAAAACATGGCATTTAACACAGGTATGTAGACTTTTTACATCCACTGTATGTAATGGGAGGAACTTAGTTCTTAACTCTTCTTTCAGAAGTTCTCCCCTCTAACCCAAGTTACATCCTGAAGGTGAATATTCAAATTAAAGCAAACAATCTAGAGTTCATGTTCTTTTCATTTGTCATGGAAAAAATGGTAACAGGATGCTATTTGCTACGTTTTTCTTCCTGAAGTAAATCCCACTGAAATTCTGAGTAAACGTATGGTTAAGTCAGAACTTCACATTTATACTCACAATCTATCTTATGCTTGCCACTTTATCACTAGCTTAGACAGTACTAACACTGCATAATCAATGCCAGATAAATGAGAAACCTGTTTAAATACTGCCATCCTGCTGTGAAGAACACACAATTAATCTGAATAAGAAGCATCACCGAAAAGAGGGTTAAAATCAAACAAATGCAGGTACTGACTTGAGTATTTTTTTTTAAACAAGAAAATTATGTAAAATAAAACAAAGGCTCAATAATTCTGAAACCACTGCTTCTGAAGTTCAGCTAGTTTATTTTCTGCTGTGCCAGACCCTGTGGAAAACTGGTAAGAGTTTGGTAAGTAATTGCTTATGTAGCTCCCTTCACTTTCCCTTTCTTTTCTGCATACAAGTGCATGGCACGTGGCATGGGCAAAGTACAAAACCACTATTCTGCCTTTTAAGACCTGTCACATGAAGAATATAACCTTGGCTGTACTCAGCAAATCCCCTAGTCAGATCAACAGAAGAAATCAAAGGACTGAAAAGGATTGGAGAATCCTGCTGCCAATACGCAAAACATAAAATGGCATTTAAGTTGTATGACAGCACAGCTTCATACAGATAATCTCTTCCAAACTTTTGATGCTTCAACATTTTTTCCAGCAGTTTGGTAAAATTAAATATTTAAAACCACATCTTCCCTACATGGTAAGCAGAGCTGAAAGGAAAGGCAGCAACCAATTGTTAGAAAATATAAAGATCAATAAATAAGTGATAGGGGTATACACTGAGCTCAATCAGGTTCTGTGAGTGAATAATCAGCCTATACAAGTTTTCAAATGATGGTATGTTGGTTGAAACTTGTAAGTAGCATCCTCAAAAGGACAAATAGGCAACCAGTTTGTGTTTTGACTTAGGACCAGTACCAGAGCAATTCAACAGTTTCCCCTACATGTTAGCTCTGTTAAAGATACAAACAGTGGCAACATTCAGAACAAATAGAGCCAAACTATTGGCATTTCACGCATCAGGTCCATTATCACAGCAGGGATTGTCAATCATTGGAACATTTCTATAACAGCTCAGGCAATATGACAATGATCTTCCAAGAAGGGGGGGGGGCGGGACACAA
>JANHFM010003269.1:304196-318562 GCA_032468115.1 Grayia smithii
GTTGTGAGAGAAGAGAAAGAAAGAGAATTGTTTATCTCATTTCAGCTTCGGTAATACATGACCTATCGAGCCAGAGAAGCCGCAAGAGCAGGCTGGGAGGGGGGACGACGACGACGACCCGGGGGCGCCGTTGCTGCTCAAAGTTCACCCTCTTGCTTTGCTCGCGTTTCGGACCTCTCGAGGAGCATCCTTCTCAAGTTTGGAAGAAAGTTGAGCCGCTTTGTTTTGGGGAAGGGGGCACCGCTCGCTCGCCCCAAAAAGGAAGGGGCTGGCCAGACGCGGATCCCTCAGCCGGGGTCCCGAAACGAATATATCCTGGGCAGCACGCCGGGAAATGGTCACTAACATTTTTAGGGAAGTGTAAAGTGGGGAGTGGGGGGGGGGGCGTGTAAACGATCGGCGCAGAAAGGAGCAGATCCAATTCCCTCCGGAGTAAGATTGTGCAGGCTATCCAGTGATGCAGGCACACTTGGAGTAAGAGGAAAGGGAGAGCCAGTGAGCTGGCCATCCCCCATCGCCCCCCTCCCCAAGCCGATAATTGCTAACTTTCCTCGGCCAATAATAGTCTCCTTTAAACGAAAGAATATCAAAAGATGCCCCGATAATTCTTTTAAGTAGCATTTTGCATCCTCATTTAAGACCACAGCAAGATGGCAAAATGTGTTTTCCGTATCCAAGTCATCAGCTCTTAGCCTTTTTGCTATTTATAAATGTATTCTAATATATGGGGAAGTGGTCGTTATTGTAGACACTGATAAATTACATCTTTCTCTGTCATTTTCCAGAAAAAAAGACAGAGAAATACAAAACACTTCTTTAAAAAATTAATCAGTTTTCTGTTTCAGTAGTTTCTAAAACCTCTCCTGGCACTGGACTATAGTCATGCTAAGTCAGGGTTAAAGTACACTGCAAGCAAACCATTGCTTCCTGTAAACTATAAAACATATAACCTTAAACCTACAATGGAGAAGTGATTTTGACTAGAAATAGCAAAGTGCAAGAGGATATTATTGGTTTTGGCACTCTGAAATTGGAGCATGCAAATTGCTAACAATTGTTTGCATTGAGTAGGGCCCTCTAAAATCTGCAGGGTTTTTTTAACATCAGTTCTGAACAAAAGCTGGTTGCAATATCAAAATTATATGCATATGTAGATACCATTGTCCTGGGTTTCCTCTTCAGACCCTGGCTGTGATTTTAATTGTGCTGGAGGATCTTCATTAGTATTAGCGCAAAGAGAGATTTCACAAAGCTGCTTCATTAGGAGGAGAGAAAAAAAACAACTCTTGGCAGGCTAGGTCTTTTTGCATGCAATGAGAATGTCAGCCTTACCTCGGTCATTTGTAACATAATAAGTGCAAGCACAATGATTGCAATGCAAGAACCACTGGGGGAAGGGCTAAATATCCTGCCCATCTAACAAGGCTATCTGAAAAGCTCCTCATTACATAGGAAAATGTATTCCAAAAGAGGGGGAAAAAATGTAGAAATAATGTCTTAGCATCTTGATGACAAAATCTCAGTTAATGACCTACAATTTTAATTGTGCAATTGGTGGTAGTTTGTTTCATTCCTAGTATTCACTTTCAGCAGCAAAATTGTGCTAGCATTTATTGATTTTTTGTGTGTGTGCTGCCACATTCCCGGAATACAGATTTTAATCATTTCACTATTCCACACTCGGTAATTTCATTTAAAAACTGGAGCCTTCCATCCTCAGAAAAGCATTTAATTTCAGTGACACACAATTTCTCTTAGCAGTGAACTGTCTGAACAGTAAAAGCTGGCCTATAGTTCAAATGCATAATTTAATCCTGAGTTTCTCCATGCTCTGCATTCCTTTGAAGCTATAATTTGAGTAACTACCTAATAACAGTAATAAGAACAATGATTTCCTTATAATATATTATTAACCCACATTTAATTAACTCAAAGGCCAAAGTCTGTACATGTTTGATTGGGTCACTAGTTCTATAACCTCAAAATTTACTAATAATATTCTTGGAGTTAAAATATGGCATAAGAATATAGTTATAAATATAGACAATCAGATATCTCAGAAAGCTGTGGATCAAAAGCTAATACCTTTTCTTAGAAGATCCGTTTCTGTCTCTCTTAAAAGACAACTGGGTTTTAAAATACACAAAAGTAAACAAGGTATTTAGATAATGCACAGAGTAAAAGGTATGAGTTTTCAGACCCTGAAAAAAAGTCCATCATTGGAAGAAAAATCTCAGCTAATAATGTCAGGATAAAAACTGTCAACCACATGTAATAGAAGAGGTAAAGAAAAGTCATTTCGTTGTATTGGATAGTACAGTATAAAATGTTTATACGTAGTGCAGCAGTCTTAAAAATTGCATTGTTGCAAATCTAACTATAGATAAAGGAACAACAACTGCCATCTTAGCAAGCATCAAATTTTTTGACATTGTTGGATTGTCATCTGGAACAAAACACTTGGTCATCTAGATACACAGGAATCAAGTGGTTGCTAATAACTATCATATACCTGACAATATCTTAAGATGCCATGATTGCCATCCCATTCAGAAGAATAACATTACAGGCAAGTCTCCAACTTTCTCATGCTTTGCTTTTCCAAATGTTATATTTACAAGGCATTGAAATAATATTTGCTTCAATACTGGGAAACAGTATTGGAATTAGAGATGGAGGCTTCAATTTGCATTTTAAAATATAATAAAATCCAGTAATGGTGTTTGTAGTCAAAATCAAGTGGAATTCCCATACCCAAAGTGATAACTATCTTTGGCTTTCCGTTCTTGGAGTCTCAGAACCAACAGTCCCCATGGATAAAATATTCATATCAAAATGCCAGTTATTATATGATATCCATAATCCGTAGGTATAATTCTTTGTTGTATTCTGACTGCATAAAGTATAACCCACCCACCCACCCCATATTCCTAAATAATTCCTAAATATGGCTTCCACATCATAATCTGGGTTTTTTTTCCCCAAAAAGTTGTGGGAAAGTATCTGGCCTGGATGAATTAAGTTTAAAATCATTTCCATCTTTCCAAGTTTTCACCTTTCTGAAAATCCCACTGATGTGCCACTTGCTATTTTGGTCCCCTGTTCTTTGCTGTCTTTGCCTTCCTTCTCCAGGAGATGTTTTGACATGCTTCCGTCAATTTTCTGCAATCTACCTAACAGTTACTGAATGTATGGAAATAACTGGAAGAAGACACCTGCTGCAATCATAGAAAAGGAAATTCCTGGAATGTTACCTAAGCTTGGTATGTAAATAAACTCTGCTTTGGTATGTATTTTGGCTGTGCAAAGCATTCGTAGCAAGGTTGGTTTTTTCCATATTAAATATGTTATTTAAGTTTTGTGTGCTGGCAAAATAATATTTAATTAATTGCCATGTAACTCCTAAAGAGCATTGCTTTATTTGAAGTAAGGGTTCCTGAAATCAACATTACTATTTGGCACTGCTGCTTTTTGCAGGAACACGATAGAGAACTGAGCAGCTGACTCCGATGAGTCTTGCCCATCATTATTAATTTTCTACTTAAACTTCCAAGGAGCTAGACATTTTCTGGGTGCCCAGTCTAAAAACAATAGTGAATTCACTGGCTTTAGGAAGCAAGAACCCCAATGTGTGCAATTATGTCAACAGGAAAGGAGAGGCCTGTATCTGCAAGATTATTTCCAATTTGTGTGACCTGCTGCTGAAATCTGCCACATTTTGATGTGTTTTGCAATGCTCACAATGCGCATGGTGAGAGCAGTTGCATGATAACAATGAAGAAGTTATTGAAAAGTATGTATTATGTGCAGTAGGGCTGCAAAGCTAGGCATACTTACCCAGAGGTTAGATCCACTGAACTCAGCGGGGTTTATTTCTTATTAGACCCCTATGGGATTTCCCTGAGAGAACATAACATCAGGGGGAAAAAATTCTGCAAAGTGTGCATCGACCATGTTTCTAGTAAAAGATGGAAGCATTTGTAGGAAGGACGTGCCATGAATTGGAAAGAAAAACACTATAGTAGGTTTATTTAAAAAGCTAAATATTTCATTCAATTATGGTGCAAGCTATGCCTTAAAATATTATACTTATAAGTAAGACCTCAGTGGAAAGCTCTAAAAGCATAACTTTTGTGCTCAGAAAATTTACTCTGGGTTTAAGAGCTTTACTCTTATCTCAGATACTTGTTGGCACAGAAGAGCTTATGCTCTCTGAGGGCTATTTATACAGTTTAACATGCCTAAGTACTCCTGCCTTTATGCTGTTACACTCCCTGGTTTATGATGTCACCCTAGAGTAGTCAAATGAATGCGGAGCTACTTCATTTCCCTATAATCAAAGAGTACAGAAGGACAAGAAAGCTCGTGAATACGTAAAACACAACTTTAATAGCTTTGCAGCTAGATTGATCTGTTGTTGATCACCGTGACTTGCCTGTTCTGAAATAATTACCCTGCTAGAAATGAGCCTGAAAGAAATTCTACAGGAAAGTCAAGCCCCATAAATGGGTTTTGTGATTTACGGAACACGAAGGGTGGACTTTTCAGAGGTGGGAGTGTAGAAACTGGATCCACATCTGAGAGACAAAAACAGCTTTTCTTTCCAAGGATTGCATTTTGAGCAGAGGCAATCTTTCATTGTGCCATTATGGGAAAAGAGAACAAATGTATCTTTAGGAGAATGAAATCAAGGTAAGATTCGTATCCTGCATAAATAAAATTGACATCAGTGTTGATACAATCACTTGTTATTTGGGTTTCAGACCACTGGTGGGTTGCTCCCGGTTCGGGCCGGTTTGCGCGATCCGGTAGTGGTGACCCTGTGACGTCACCGAACTGGTTCTCCATGATCAGGAGTTGGGCCCACCCGCGCGCCGATACTTACTGTTGTGTGCACTCTGCGCGCTCCGCGCATGCGCAGAACACTTTTTTGAGGCTTTTTCCCCCCAAAAAAGCTACTGCGCATGCGCGGAGCGCCTGTTCGGTGTGCGCCGATCACGCGCAAAGTGTGTGCATCATCAGAACTGGTAGTAAAGGTAAGTAGAACCCACCCCTGTTTCAGACCTCATTCTTTTAAAGGCTTTCTACACCACCAGTTGTGGGACCCTTCTGATTAGATGATCTGAGTTGATTTGGGAAATACTACATTGTTATTGTAATGATTAATTCCAAAACCCAGTACTTAGAGAGTGTGGTCTGCCTAATGGTTCCACAAAGTTCAAATTTTTGGAGTATTTACATGATACCATGGAGTCGGGCCACCTGGAGACGTGGGTTAAAATTTCACTGATATAAGATGGCATCTGTTCTTTTCCTGTGGTCCAGGTAAAGCAATGGATGGTCTGAACAATTTTGCAGGAAGATAAATGAGCTAAAAGCCTTTATACTGAAATTCCATCAGAAAAAGATGATGCTTAATCTTCGAGAGAGAGAGAGAGAGAGTACTGCCGAGGAAACTTCTACAACTCCAAAATGGGGCAGCAGATGCTCACTCCATTATGATTTTATTACAGTATCTATGATCCATATTGGCTTCTGGCCCTTTCCCTGCCTAAATTCAAGCTACTGTTTTTCACTTTGGAAGTCCCAATCGGTTTATGACAAATTACCAGAAGGAGTTTCTCCTCCTATTGCCTTCTTTGGGATCCTCTACCGAATGAAGTACTGCAATGCAACTGGTTCTTAAAGACTAGCTCTGGTGATTCTGATGCTAAACTAGGGTCTTTTCAGTACCATCCAATGGTTTTTTTTTTAATATTCTTCCAGGTTTCTCAAGAACAATACTTCGATATACACGGGTACACTATTAAAAAAAGTTATCTGCAGCATGACAGCACTGTCCTTGCTGCAATTCCTTGTTTTAGATTGCACCTGACTTTTAATTTTTTTTTAATGATGTATTTTACAGTTTAAACAGATTTGCTGATTTGAACACTATTTGATATGTTAATCATATCAAAACCTCAGAAGCCATAATGGCATGAGACTGGAAAATGACACCCTTTTTTAGGAGCGTCGGTGGAGTGTGGTTTGGGACAGAACTAGTTTCTCTACCACAGAGATTGCTCTTGAAAAGAAGATATCTGTACTTTCATTGCAGCTTAAAAAACACCATGATTTCTCCTCTAAAAAGAGGCTTAGCTTAACAACTTCATTTCTCAAGAGGAGACTCCTGAGCCAGGTAGTCATTAAGGGCACTGCCTATTATTTGTTGATTGACTGATTATTGGATTTATATAGAAAAATAGTTCCAGCAGTGAGTTGCTGATGTGTACTATTTGTTACATTTTTGAATTGGCCTTTTTTATTCCTACAGAAAACCAAGAAAAAGGCCTTGTCAAATTGTCATTACACAGTTCATTGTTAATTCAGACCATGCAGTTTGTTAGTATTTGTATAACAGTGATAGAAAATTTAATATTTCTATTAAATATTAGAATAAAATATTAATGTTAAATATTAAAGATATTATCTTTCCTATTAATGTCACTACCAATTTTTTAATGTTAATAATTTAATAAAGTATACATGCACACAAACACAACATACTTGCTTTATTAAATTAACATTAAATTATGCATAATTAGAATATAAACAACTATAATACAGTTATAATTAAAATATTATATATATACTCTCAAACTATAGAAATATAGTTGAATGCAGGTTGAATGTATTTAGTCTATGGAAAAGGATTTGCACTGTTCCTTTATCCCATCATCCCAATGGGCAGGCAGCCATTCCTAGACCGTGGAAACACCGAAATTGCCCTCTGTTAATCCACTATTCAAAGAACCTAAGTGCACATTTTTTTTCTGCAGTTTTCTATATTATATCACTTGAACATGCCTGCTCATTTGAGAAGGCACACTTCCATTTGTTGCAAGCTACATCAGCAATTCATGGACTATTTTTCAGAAAAAAACACACCTATATAACTGAGGCACTGCTTACCATTACTTCTAGTATCTGTTAGACTTCTCTTTTACCTTGAATATCAATAATAGCACAATGAGTATAACATTTGCCTTCCAAATAAAAGATTGCTGGTTAGAAAGCCAGCATAATTTTTTAAAACTATTTTCTTTCTGTGAATTGCCTACTTTTCCCTCTACTTTCTTTAAAACATCTAAACAGAAGACTTATGTGAAATTTGTCATACTTCAAGTAATTGGGGAAATAATGATGTGGTATATCATTGGAGCTTCACTTTTTAAAAACACAGAAAAGAATAAAAAGCTTGGGGAAAGAAAAAAATCTGTATTTTTGCCACATTTTGAATGAACATCTTATGTTTATGCAAGCTTTTGTGTAAGTAGCACACTTGTGGGAAAAAATGGATCTAAAAGATTAGAAGAAACACATCAGTGAGATTTTTCTTGCTATGCCTGCATATATGTACATTTTAATATACAAGCACAGAGAGAGCCACATGCACACAAATATATGTCTAGGAAGATCTGCCTGCAAGAAAGAAAGTGATTGGTTTCCTAAAACAAAAGATGGGAGAGCATAGCAGGAGTGGAATTATCCAATGGGAAGCTATGGTAATCTGCTATCTTATTGAATATTTATTTATTTATTTATTTAATCAGATTTTTATGCCGCCCAACTCCTAGAGGACTCTGGGCGGCTCAAAACAAATATATCAACAGTACATTATAAAAAACATTATAAAAAGTTAAAACAAGTTAAAACAATAAAATCATAGAACACTCATATCCCGTCTGGGGCCAGATCTCGCTAAGTCACAATAGTGAGATCAACGGCCCCATGCCTGCCAGAAAAGCCAGCTTTTAACAGCTTTGCGGAAGGCCAGTTGGGTAGAGGCAGTCTGGACCTCAGGAGGTAGGTGGTTGCAGAGAGCCAGAGCAGCCACAGAGAAGGCTGTTTCCCGCAGGCCCGCCAGCCGACATTGTTTAGCTGACGGAACCCGAAGGAGACCGACCCTGTGGGATCTTACCAGTCACAGGGAGACACAAAGTAGGAGACAATTTTGGAAATAACCTGGTCCTGAGCCATGTAGGGCTTTATAGGTAATAACCAACACCTTGAATTTCACCCAGAGACTGATGGGAAGCCAGTGCAGCTCGCGGAGAACTGGTGAAACGTGGGTGTACCTAGGGACACCCACAATGGCTCGCACAGCTGCATTCTGGACCATTTGAAGTCTCCAAATGCTCTTCAGGGGTAGCCTGAATACCTTACAACTTCTTGTTGAACAGTGACAGTCCAGATAGAACTTTCTTAAAATGGTTTGAGTCAAGCCACCATGAGGACAGGACAGGAGAAGTACAGTATAAAAGATAAGTGACTGTGGATATGCCCAATTATGATATGATGCCAACCGTATATAACATTACACATTAAGTAATAAAATGTGCTATCACTGTACCCAAAAGTCTCTGAAACATCCTCAAAAATAGTCCCACTTAGAGCATATAATATTACAATGCAGTAGTCAAAGGTTACAAAGGCATAGATCATAGTAATCAGGCTATAACTCTGTGGTTCAAAACCTTCCTAATGCCGTGACCCTTTAATACAATTCCTCATGTTGTGGTGACCCCCAATCATAAAATTATTTTTGTTGCTACTTCATAACTAATTTTGCTACGATTATGAATTGTAATGTAACTATCTGATATCAATATTCTGTGCTGTGGTAGAGGATAAGAGAAGCCCATCCTTGGGATTTTCCCACTGGGCCCAGGCTTCTTTACTGCCCTTTCCAGAGGCAAATCCATCTGAGGGCTTGTTTTCTGTCTGCCCCAGAGCTCACAAGAAGCCATCTCCACTTCCCGTTATTTGCACTCCTGCCATCTAACCTGCAAGGCTAAAGACAGTGCCCGAAACCTTGGGAAGAAGCAAAGGCTCTGCAGCCTAGACTAGCTTAGCCGAGCGCCGAGCAGGGCTTCCAGGAACAATAACAGAAGATTTGCAGGAGCAGAGAGTTGGGTGCCCTCCCCTTCTCTCACCCCACTTAGGCGACCCCTGTGAAAGGGTCGTTAGACCCCCCAAAGGGGTCCCGACCCACAGGTTGAGAACCACTGCTCTAACTGATAGGTAGAAATCACCTCTAAGCTGATTCATACATTCTTCATAGATCTATTTGTTTCAGAAAACTGATTTGATTTGATTTAGGTTTAGTACTCCAGATCCAACTAATGAATTACATTGTTTCAAAATCGTTGATTAGATTTGAAAATTAAATCCAATCAGATTTGATTCTAATCCCTACAAATTTAATGTCTAATTCAAAACTTTTCAGAATCCTACTTCTCTCTCTATCCATCTATTAACCTGTCACATCGGTAGTATATCCATAACCATGTCCCAAAGGAAGTTATGATGGTAATAAAAATGAAAAACTGGGGGGAAAATAATAAAAACCACCAGTAAATTTATAACACATAGGGAATCTTTTTGTGTATATAGAAGGATATTCTACATAACCCTATATTTCATGGTAGTTGAAAGGCTATAATAAATTTAAATAAAATAAAATAAATTCATATATAATCTCTTTCTTTGTCACACACACAATCACAAATGCATGTATATGGATATGTAGGGGTGTGTGTGTAGGGGTGTGTGTGTGTGAGTGTGTGCATGTGTGAACCAATAGTGATAAAAACTACCGGTTTGGGCAAACCGGTAGTAAAAAATACTTTAAAAAGGTTAAAAAAAGGTTCCAATGATCGTGCAGCACAGCACAGAACCTTTTTTTTTTACTTTTTTAAAGTACTTTTTACTATCTATTTGCCAGAACCGGTAGTTTTTATCACTATTGGTTCATGTATGCATGTATCTATCTATCTATCTATCTATCTATCTATCTATCTATCTATCTCTATCTCTATCTCTATCTCTATCTCTATCTCACTATCCACCTGTCTATCTAGTTACATAGCTATCTTATCTATCACTGTTTGGAATGCTGGTATGACTGCAGCCCCAATGCTTCTAATATCATTTTGAAATAATATTATTCTATGTATACTGGTAGTGGATCACTTTGAGGTATCTATGGATTTGTTAATGGCCAATTATATTAATAAGCATACTGAAGTCAGTTTTATTTTGGCATATAAAACTCTTGGGAGATACATAGCAGATATTAGTAAACATTCAGAATAGAAATTTCTTAAACTGCAGGTAGCTGTTTCACTACACAAAAAATAGATCAGTGATTGAAAAATGAGCAGCAGCAAAAACATTTCAAATCACTGAATAGAAGAAATAAATTGTAACATTTCTAAATGTGTTTTTTTTAAAAAAATTAAGTATTATTGTTGAAGATGTTGATTTGCATTTTTGAAAGAAATACTGAGTTGTCATAGTTATAATATTGTCTGTAATTTTTTGTCCAAGTACTCCTGGAGGGAATGTAGTTTGTGCTTAATTAGATGCTGCTTCTTCAAACTGAGCTATTACTTTCCTTCTGATTGTTGGAAGAGGAGATTTATTAACTCATTCTGCTAATGTCTGATTTATTTTGATTAAAAATATTTTACAATGTGATTATTATGTATAATATCACCTAGTAAATATTAAGACAAGATTTATGTTGTAAGTAAACTTCTAACTTTGTTCTATTTAATTGTATTCTATTAAATACAAGTTTAGGAATATAGTATTTATGTATTTAATGCTTGTGCTATTTTCCCTCCTAGGGCAAATGAGAAATATAAAACACACACACACACACACACACACACACACACACACACTGACATGCTCAAAAATATATTTTAAAGGGGACAATTTCTTCCATCAAGGTTTCTATGCAAAAGATATAGCAATTTATTGTTATATTTATTTGCTAGATTTAAATTCCCTTTCCTCTAGAAGAACATATCCACCAATTTTCCAAAACTACCACAACCAAGTATTCCTGGCAAGAGATTGTGCCTGGTATAAACATTCCAAGTAGCCTTCCATGGTTGAAAATTGACTTGAAAAGGGTTTTCCTAATCCTAGGCAATCCTTTTGATCCATATTCAAATTAACAGAACTGGAAGGAGGAAAGAAGAAAAAAAATGTGAGGATGATAGTTGGTTCTTGATTACAGGTAAATAGAAATTGATAAGAATAATCCCATCTTCCATCTAGGTATTCCATGCTCTGAACCTTTGTTTATTCTTTCCATGCTTTATATTTTATCTAATTGTATCTCCCTCTTTTCTTTACTTGCAGTTATGTTGGCTTTGTCATAAATGAAACATGGGGAATCAAACCACAGTGCCTTACTTTCTGCTCCTGGAATTCTCAAAAAATCGACATCTGCAGCTTTTGCATTTCTTCTTCTCCTCTGTGTTATATCTGGCAACTGTAACAACAAATCTTCTCATCATCTTTGCCGTAGCTTTCAATCATCAACTGCACAGCCCCATGTATTTCTTTCTCATGAATTTGGCTCTACAGGACCTGGGCATTGTTTCAGTCATTGTCCCCAAATCCATGATAAATTCTCTCATGGACAAGAGATGCATCTCTTACTTTGGTTGTGTTGCTCAAATCTTTCTCTTTGTTTCTTTTATAGCTTCTGATTTCTTTCTTCTCACAGTCATGGCATACGATCGTTATGTTGCCATTTGCCATCCATTACATTATCACATAATGATGAATTGGAAAGCGTACACTGAAATAATGATTTTTGTGTGGGTTTCAGGTTTTGTCTGTGGAATCTTACATACAACTGGCACTTTTTCAGTCCTGTTTTGTTCTAATGTGATCAACCAATTCTTCTGTGAAATTCCACAGTTGCTAAAACTATCCTGCTATGGCTTCAATCTATTTGAAATTGGAGTTCTCATGGCCTATAGCTTGGTTGCACTAGGTTGTTTCATTTTTATTACTGTATCTTATGCCATGATTTTCAAGGCAGTGCTAAGAATCCCTTCTGAACAAGGAAGGCAAAAAGCCTTATCCACATGCATTCCCCACCTCACAGTAGTGTTTATGTTTTTTTTAACTGCATCTTTTGCCAATCTGAGACCCACCTCTGATACCCCAACTTACTTAAATTTTGGATTGACTCTTATGTATTCTGTTCTTCCACCCCTGTTCAATCCAATCATGTATAGCATGAGAAATAAGAATATCAGATTTGTCCTTTCTAAACTGTGGAGATTCTGAAAGAAAATTTCATTTTTTTAAATATTCTATTCACTACAGTTTTACATTCTCTTGTCTTTTCTTTTTCTTATCTGTAGAAGGGAATATGTTAGAAAGGGAGACATAGGTGAAATGGGGATAAATCGAACCTCACAAACCAGTAGAATTCCAGAAGTTCTTCAACAAATATTTTTATCCCTTATTACTGTTAATACACTTCACAGATGTTAAATGTGAACCTTGGACAGCTTTCCAGAAGCTGAGAACACCTGATCTTTAGTGATGTGAAGATAGGAGTATAAAACGGTTTCCTTTTAATTGTGACCCATAATGTGATTAGTTAAATCTTTTTTCTTCCCAACAATATGCACGTCTCTATAACTCCTTTTCCTTAAATTGTCCTTTGTTTACAGATTTTGATATTTTGTACCACTGAAACTGGAAAAGTCCTGCATTTTTGTTGGTTGGATTTTTCCAAACTGATCCACCATTTTCTCTTTCCTAGGAGGAGAAGGAGATAGAGATAGAGACACCTCTGTTGTCACCCAGCTGACTTCATTAATAAGGTGGACTAGAATTTCCAATGTCCTGGTTTCTTGTCTGATGCCTTAACTACTGTTAGAAACTGCTTTACATATGCTTTAGTTTCTGGATATTATTTTAGAAGTGCTTTCGCCAGACCAGACACCTGGAATGATGGGCAGAATGGACGTACTATCTCACAAAATCTTTTAATAACTAAAGAAATTAAAAAGGCAAGAAATGTATAGAATGATGCATCATTGTAACAGAATGTCATGTAAAGTTTTAGGAACCTTACAACCTGATACAAATTGGAAGAGATAATACATGCTCTCAGCCTTCTCCAATATCTGAAAGGATATGCGGATAGACTGATGTACTGTACACCAGGATGATATCTTAGAATGATAGCCAGTCCAAAATTTCTTCTTAGTTCCAGGTTGGATGTCTCTTTAATAAGCTTTCACCTGTAATTATTGTCCTGCCCTCAGATGATTTGGAGAATAAATCAACCTCCGTTTCTCTGTGACAGTCCCCTCAGATATGAAAGTGATAGAGCCCACGTGGGAGTGAGAATCTATCATCACCTTATTGCAGGGAACAATTTATTGCAAAAAACGAAAATTACTAACCAACAAAACATATTTCAAAAACATATATCCATATAACTCTCATTCTAAATCTTATTTGCTTTAATTCGTCTATGAGTTTTCATATTGATTTCTATGAATTTATTTTAGTACTTATTCTATTATACATATTTTATAAGTCTCTGTGAGTTTATATTTTATCTCATTCTATGAGCCTTATTTTAGATTTATTTTTGCAATTTACTCAGGCAGTGAAATGTTCAGCCATTGTGGCTTGGAATACAACAATAAACTATCAACTTGCTTGTTTGCACTCTTACCACAAATGTCACCAGTTTCTATGGTCTTATTGTGTACCATATTCTATTGGCAATCCATCAGGTTTCTTTGGGTTTGTTGAAGTTCTTTTCTTCCTATTTCCTTTTTATTTTCTGAAAAGCTTGACTTTCCACATTGTGTTAGTGATCTGGGCTAACTAACCCAGTTCTCAGCTGTTCCCTTAGGTGGGCAGACTAGAGAGTGGGATTTATTTATTTATTTTACTTATTTTTATTTATTTATTTGTCAAGCGTGTATAAGATAAAAAGTAAAAGTATAAATATAATTAGAATACATGAAAAGAGTAAGAGTAAAAAGAAATATTAGGACAGGGACCATAGCAGTGGTGGGTTGCCCCCGGTTCGGTCCGGTTCGTGCGAATAGGTAGCGGTGACGCTGCGACATCACCGAACCGGTTCGCAGCGTCCCGGACCCTGGCCCACCCATGTGCCCCAACTTACCTTTTTCTTAAAAAGTCACCAAAATTAGCGTTCTGCGCATGCGCAGAATGCTTTTTTGGCAATTTTTCGTAAATAAATTTTTCTGCACATTTTTCTGCACATGCGCGGTAGAACAGTTTACGTGTGCGCGCAAATGAGTGCGCGCATGCAAACGAGCGCGCGCACGTGCACGCATGTGCACGAAGAGAACCGGTAGCGAAGGTGAGTAGAACCCACCCCTGGACCATAGGCACACTGGTGCTCTTATGCACACCCATTACAGGCCTCTTAGGAATGGGGTGAAGTCTACAGTAGACAGTCTAAGGTTAAAGTTTTGGGGATTTGGGGAAGAAACCACAGAGTCAGGTAGTGCATT
>JANHFM010003269.1:347151-357400 GCA_032468115.1 Grayia smithii
GGTTCTGACAGGTTCTGGAGAACCGGTAGCGGAAATTTTGAGTAGTTTGGAGAACCGGCAAATACCACCTCTGGCTAGCACCAGAGTGGGGTGGGAATGGAGATTTTGCAATATCCTTCCCCCAGGAAGGGAGGAAATGGAGATTTTGCACTATCCTTCTCCTGCCACGCCCATCAAGCCTCACCACGCCCACAGAACCGGTAGTAAAAATATTTGGATTTCATCACTGCTTCCCAGTGTTTTACAGGCCCTCTCTAAGCGGTTTACAGAGTCAGCATATTGCCCCCAACAATCTGGGCCCTCATTTTACAGACCTTGGAAAGATGGAAGGCTGTGTCAACCTTGAGCCGGTCAGAATTGAACTCCTGGAGTGAGCGGTGAATTAGCCTGTAATATTGCATTCTAACCACTGTGTGCACCGTCAGGAAAACCTCCCCAATCCCCATAAATACAAAAAAAGGGGGGCGGGCGGGATCTAAAGAATTGATCCGCAGAAGCTGTAAGGGACACAAAAGAGATGATAGTGGGCCACCTCGTATCTCTACCTTGTTTCTGATGCATGATTAAATCTCATCTCAGAGTTAGCTAGTATGGGAAACATGTCATGTACTAAAGGATTCAACAGAGATTTTCCTGTTTTGGCCCAAGAAGATGAAATCTATGGTAGATAAAGTGATTCTTGGATTTTTTTCAAAAGAGTCACAGCAACATACAGGAAAAAATATGCCAAGTTCAATTCTCCAAACAGATACAACATACAGAACATCATTTCTGTTTTTAGAAACAATTATAATTATAAGACTATTACTTTGACTATTATAGCTCAAATCAATAATGCTTATTACCATCTGTCAGACTCAAAAGGGTAGGGTAGATTTGAGCTCCAACACAAGTTAGCATTATAGACAAAAATCCTGCTTCAAACACAAACACAATCTGGGGAAAGCTTACTTGCTGGGCTTCCTTTTGCAGCTTTACTGCTTTCGCTTTTTAATATGTGAAGAACATCTCCCTCTAGTGTTTAAAATAATACATTTCTGATTCTCATCATCCCATGCAAGTCTAAAAGAGAAGGAGGTATTTTTTCCCATTCTGCAATATCGGCATATCATATTTTGAAGTAGTTGTAATATACTTTCAGAAAAAAATAGTGAATATGTTGAACCTTTAAGACAGGGGAGAAACTGTAGTCCTCCCATTGTTATATTTCTCAGTACGAATTGTGCTGGAATTGTGGTATAGCAACAGAGGGCAGCCAACAAGTTTGCCACCCATAGTTTGAAGACAGGTTTACCAGCCTTAGCCATTTTAAGACATGTGGACTTCAAATCCCAGAACTCCATGCTAGCTGGGGAATTCTGGGAGTTGAAGTCTATACATCTTAAAATGGCCAAGGTTGAGAAACACTGGTTTAAGGTATCACAATATACTATTAGGAGAGTCTTAGCTTTTGAAGACAATTAGCCAAACTTACTTAACATAAATCTCTTTTATTCCCTTTGGCATTCATAAGCATAAAAATATTCACAAATCCAAGTATTTTAGACTTGATAGGATTTAGAGTTTGATTCTGTGTTCTAATAAAAAAAAAGTCAGTGGAAAGAATAAAGGAGAATATTTTTAGCTCAGGGTTGAAATGAGGGGCCCTTGGTATTCTTTGAGCTTGGTTGTTTTCTTGCAGACATTTCATGACCAAACTAGGTAATGTCATCAATGCTAGTCATCAGTTACCTAGTCTGGGTAATGAAACGTCTGCAAGAAAACAACCAAGCTCAGAGAGGGCCAAGGACCCCCTCAGTGGAAAAAATTCAGCATGCTTGTGAATGAACTGGACTGCGGCATCTTGGCTTCAGCTTATCAGTTTATTCATGAGGCCAAATGAATAATGCAGAAAATTGATAGTTCTGTAAAATATATGCTGTAAAAATACAATATCATAGCAGCTTGGGGGCCGAAATGTTCCTATATATCTCCCAGAATCTCTGTGTACTGAAAAACCAAATTATATCTGTAATCTGTCTGGAAAGAAAAATGTGCAATTCCTAATAGTGGTATCTCAGATAAATATCCGGAAAGCAGCAGATGAGGTGGACAATAGCAAACAGCTTTAGCACCAATCCCTGCATATACTGGCATTCACCAGAACTGATTATGGTCTCCAGTATGACAGTATGAATATATTAATGTATTAACATACAGAATCCTTTTTCTATAATAAAATGGTACTTAAACAACCTAGATATATTTAACATCATGGCAGCAGAAGCAAACTGCATTTTATTTCATCGGGTGTTTCTATGCTGTGATTTAAGCCAATTTAAAATGCACAAATACATTCTTTTAATAGTACTGGCATCCATTCTTCTATCTAATATTGGAGATAATGCCAGGCTGCATCATGCCCAATATTTTTCTGTAGGCAAGCAGGCATACTTAATTTTCATTAATTGGAATGCATGGGTACTTATCAGGGTAGTACATATTTCTTTTGAAATCAAAAGAGAAAGTGTAGCAGATTTTTAGATTTTCAGGCGGGGGGTGGGAAGGCAACCTCGCATATACATGTTTCCTTCCTAATTGGGATGAACTATTTTCAAACTGTTTTCTCAGACCAAGCAATTCTTTATACTGCAAATGGGGTTCAGTGGTATATAAACCTTTCTCCCTTAATGACCAAAGAGATAATAGTTTGTACCAATGGATGGAGGCACACCAGTGGTGGGTTGTTCTCGGTTCGGTCCGGTTCGCACGAATAGGTAGCGGTGATACTGTGACGTCACTGAACTGGTTCTATGTGTCCCGGACCTGCCCCCCCCCCCGCGCGCCTGTACTTACCGGTCCCTGTGTGGAACGTGCTTGCGCGCTTGCGTAGGAAGCTTTTTTTGAGTTTTTTTGTCCAAAAAAAGCTTCTACGCATGCGCGGGAGTGCCTGTTCAGCACACACCAGATGCACGCTCTGAGCGCTCTGACCACGCACGAAGCGCATGCACCTTTACAATCGGTAGTAGAGGTAAGTAGAATCCACCCCTGAGGCACACCCCTGCTTTCACCATTACAATGAAGGGAAAGTCCACTCATGTAGGAATTCTTAATCAGCACTGGAGACCAGATGGAAACACAAACTCCTTAAGTACCGAAAAATTAGAATTTGGGCAGATGAATGAAACTGGCTAGAACTGTAACATGGCATGGCAAAAAGGCTTCCAACTGCTACGAATTCCAGTGAGTTCTCTGATCTGTTTGGTATGTTAACACTTTAAGTTAAGTGCCTCCAATGTACATTTAATTTAGATTTAATAACACCATTTTTTTCCCCTTTATGGAAGCTCAGTCAATTATTGAAAGTGTTTCTTGAGGTTCAGCAATTATTTAAGAGGTATATTTACAGCAATGCAATTAGTTCAAATAGCATGTTCTTACAAGTAGCATACTTGGAACAAGTTTAAATATTTAACAAAAAGGATTTTTATAGCACGGTAATTTGGTAATAATCCCTAATAAAAACTTACCCCAGTAGTCTATTCAACAAACCACCCCAGAAAATCATAGGCCAGTGTCAAATTTACCCTTTTTTGGTAAGGTTGTATCAGGGAGTTTAGGCTTCAACCATAGAAAGTTCTGCGTGAGATGTATTATTGAGTGGTTATCTATAAACCACTTTATGAATGACAGATCGTAAGGTAGTCAGTGGCTGCCATTGTCAGCTCGGCGAGCATCTGGGGGGGAGCCCATGAAGGCGGCAATTGGGGCTGGGGGAGACAGCAGCCAACACAAGCAATGCACACAAAATGGAATCAAAGCCATCAAGAATTCCATGGAGGTTATCTGTTCAGCCATCTGGTTCTCAAAGTACTAGGATAGGAGCTGGAAGTGATGGAACAAGTTTAACTGATTCATACTGTATGAGAGAGTCTTCATTAAGACTTGATTCTGGACGCCAGGAATCTGGCAGGTTGCATAGTTCCAGTAGAGACTGGTCAGTTGAAGAACGAGAAGCATATGAAACTTCCAGCTTCTTCTCCAACTCACTACTCAGGAACACTTGATCGTCCGTGGTCTGGAAGATTTTTGGGAAGCAGAAATAAATTAGTTACATCATCATCATCATCACTTCCTGCATCCTCTTGGTTGGGTGAATCTGAAAGAATTCAGGGAGCATATTCTTCAAGACTGCATAACCAACAACAGGATATTGATTCAAAACTACCTAAATTTTCTAATATATCTACCTCTAGTATGAAAAGTAGTGATTTAAGCACAGTTTCAGATTTGCAGGAAAGACCTGCTTCTTCATAAGCACAGGGAGCTAGAACAAAGGAAAACTCATTGAGTTCTTTAAGGCTGAACACATCCATGAACCGCCAGTTGCCTTCTGAACATGAATCTTCATTACTCTCTAGAGAGCATAGCTGGAATTCAAGATCTAACTATGTCCCAAGAGAAGTAGAGACTTCTGAAAGGAATATACAGCCAGAGTTTACCCATGATACCATGAGAAATGGGACTAGAACCTCAAACCTTTCTGAAGGAGTTTTGCCAACCCAAAGGTCATTAAGTGAGCCTTCTGCTGATACTGAAGGAAGGCGTTCAACAAGGCAGTTACTATCTCGCTTGGCATCTAGTATGTCCTCCACCTTTTTCCCAAGAAGGTCTGGCCAAGACTCTTTGACATCTTCAAGATCATTAGGTTCTAGAGATATAAGTGTTCTAAGAGCTCAAGCTTCTGCCCAGGCTACTTCTTCTAACACAACTTCTGAAGGTACAGAAGCTCAAGCACCTGATCCTGGTCCTCAGGGATTTAGCTTCCTTAGAAGACGCTGGGGTTTGACAGGTATTTCACCAAATCATAGTGCTGAGTCAGAACCTGGGAATTACAGACATAATTCTGAAAGTAGAAATGCAGGTTCTTGGCTGTCATCTTCTTTGAGGAACAGATGTACACCTTTGTTTTCAAGAAGGAGAAGAGAAGGAAGAGATGAAACGGCAAGAACCTCTACCTCTGAAACATCTGCTAGGTCACTGCATCTTTTTAGGAGAAGAGAATCTGCTGGGGATGTACCTCTTGAAGCACAAAGGGAATCCCTCCGGCCGAGGCCATCGATACCTGCAGTACCCAGTGGTACTGTATCTGTTGCTTCGGGGTCAGAGTCAGTGCCTCCTAGAAGAAATTCAGGAATATCAGGAATGTTTCCTGGCTCTCTCTTTCGGTTTGCAATGCCACCAACTTTGGGAAATAACTTATCTGACAATGTTATGATAACTGTAGATATTATTCCATCAAGTTGGAGTCAGTCTAATGGACAAGATAGTGACAAATCTAAAATATCATCTTCAAGAGACCCAGAAAAACTTCAGAAAATTAAAGAGAGGTAAACAGCTATTTTTATCTTTTGAATGATATTTTAATTATAAATTTTGTTAGGCAAGTCCTAACTTATTGCAACAAAAATATCTTGGTAATGCTGATGTATCTGATTAATATCATAATATGCAAACAATTTAATTCAACACCTCTGTTCAGTCTCCTTTCAGAAGATTCAGAAGAAGAGGAAGAAGACATATGTAGGATTTGTCAAATGTCCTCTACATCTGCCACTAATCTCTTAATTGAGCCATGTAAATGCGCTGGAAGTTTGCAGTATGTTCACCAGGAATGTATGAAAAAGTGGCTACAATCCAAAATTAACTCAGGTAAGAATTCATTTTTAAGATCACAATTCAGGAAAAATAGTCTAATTTGGAAGTTGATCACAAAAGGATTGCTATAGTTGGAAAATGAATGAAACTGGCTGAATGCATGTAAAAGTGAGGGTCCTTGGTGCTCTCTGAGCTTGGTTGTTTTCTTGCAGATGTTTCATTACCAAAACTAGGTAACATCATCAGTGCATGCAAGATCATTATCTGCAAGAAAACAATCAAGCTCAGAGAGCACCAAGGACCCCTCATTTCAAACCTGAGCTACAAATATTCTCCTTTATTGGTACAAGTAAGAGTCCATATTAGAATTGCATCATGGCAATAAGAACAGCAAAACAATGTTATTTTTCTGCTCTTAACAAATCCCCAGATGACTGCTTGGTAGGCCTATTTAAAGTGACCTGTTCCCTGCCAGGGAGGGACAACTTGCTGCCTCTCCAGGGCTCTATGGGGAATACTGAAAGCATCTAGCACAGAGGTGTCAAACTCAAGGCCTGCAGGGTGCTTAAATCTGGCCTGCGGGGCTGGCCTGGAAATATCAAATGACTGGCCCATGGTGTCTCTGCTGGCCAAAATGGGGTCCGTTTTCGGCCTCCACAGCCTCCTGTAGGCCAAAAATGGGCTGCATGGAAGCCTCATGAGGCCCCCGCACAGCCTGTTTTGGACTGCAAAGTTCAGGGGCGTCCATCCCATCTCCCCCCTCCCCTCCCGAGCCCACGAAGGAGAACCACAATGCTGATCTGCCCTCCAAGAAATCCAGTTTGACACCCCTGATCTAGCAGATAAAAGTTGCTTACATTTGCTCAGAGATGGACTCTTACTGGGTAAGGCAGTAAGAGAAGCAAAGTTTTGTGTAGGACATGTATGAAACTGTAACTCCTGAGGAGGTGGTCAGGATTCTTCTATCTGTTAACCTGAATGCCTCTTTATTA
The DNA here is from genome assembly GCA_032468115.1 of Grayia smithii. Lineage (NCBI taxonomy): Eukaryota > Metazoa > Chordata > Lepidosauria > Squamata > Grayiidae > Grayia > Grayia smithii. The sequence continues at coordinate 353,781 of JANHFM010003269.1, forward strand.
AACTTCTGTCTCTCCTCTTGATAAAAGCAACCCAGGAGGTCACAGTAGTTGGATTTGTGCCATAATCTTCATTGAGGAGGGAGTGATCCCCACTGCCTTGAAAGAGACAGTGGTATGCCCCTCTTCGGAGTTTTATTGGACCCAACTATACTGAACAATTTTTGTTCAATTTCTCTCACTTGTTGAGAAAGTGGTAGAGCTGTGACTTCAGAGAGTCAGGTTTCAAGCTCAATTGTAATGTAGAGATAGCATTGATTGTACTTATTGATGACTTCTGGTAGGCCAGAATAGGAGTAGTGCAAGCATTTTAGTTCTGAAATCTCAGTGATTATTTATTTCATCAATGATAATAATCTTCTGCCCTGCATGGAGTGGGATGCAAGCCGTATGTCTCTTCCTTTCTTCCTCTTTGACAAAAGGAAGTGATTGAGCCCCAAACCCCTCATTTATGAGCTATCTTGGCCTCTACACTCTTATCCCTTCTATTAAACATCTATGTAAGGCTGCTGAATGAAGTCATCCATTGGTTTGCAGTTAATATCAATCTGTGGATAATTCCTAGTTATACATCTGGACCCCAAATTGATTAAGCAATGCTTTCAGTCATATCTCAGTGTCTGAGTGCTTTGTGGGAAAAACAACCTTAAAGTAACTTGGACAAAATTAAATGGTGTAGTATGTTTTTGGAACCCCTGCTTCCTCCTCCCCTAGACTGGGAATGTTTTCATCTTTAAACTTAAATGAAATTATATTTTCTTTTTCAGTCTGATGTGCAATTTGTGGATATGTCTTTGAATTCAGCTTCTTTTTGAAAAACAAGTAGCAGTTGTGGTTAAGAAGCTTTCTCAAACAATCAAATATTGTTTTGATGCAATGCAGGCAATCCTTGCTTAATGACCACTCATTCAGCAATCATTTGAGCTTGTGATGTTATGAACAGTTTTATAAGTTTTTCTAAGTAGTGTTCCACTAGTTGAGGGGCTGCTACAAAGACAAGGAGTTCAAACTATTTTCCAAAGGACCAAAAGACGAGACAAAAACAGTGGATGGAAACTAACCAAGGAGAAAAGCAACCTAGAACTAAGGAGAAAATTTCTAATGGTTAGAGCAATCAAATAGCTTGCCTTCAGAAGTTGTGGGTGCTCTTTTCACTGGAGGTTTTCAAAAAGAGACTGGACAACCATTTGTTTGAAATGGTCTAGGGATGAAGACCTCTAAGATCCCTTCCAACTCTAATTATTCTAAGTTCTAAGTTCTGGGCATCACAGGGTTCCCATGATCACTTGATTGTGATCCAGATGCTCAGTGCCTAGCTGTGATTATGACATCAAAGCATCATGCGGTTACCATTTGCAGCCTTCTTTGCTGACTTCTGACAAGTGAAATGAAGGGGAAAGCCAACAGGAAGTCAAAAATAGCAACCATGTTTCAACATGAGTTTTATTCAAGAATATTTCAAAATCCATTTAGAATTTTACTCATTAGAAGAAATACACAGAAATATACATACTGAGATTATATGTGTTTAGAAATATCTATTAAATTCATATTTTAATGGAAATCTTTTGAAAAATACATAGTGTGGTATAGAAACACAATATAATGGACAGTTATAAAATGTTTGTTTTATCTTGTTGATCTTAACTATAACAATAATATAGCCTTAATACATAATCTGTGAAAACAATTAACAGGGACACTTGAATTATAGATGGTTATCCTGATTTCTCTACTCTTGCATATTTCTCTTCGAATCACAGTTGTATATATAGTAGTGAATTTAGTTTTCTGTTTAATGATGTACTTTTCTCAACATAATTGCTGATTGTTTCTGAATGTTTTCAATGCCAAGGCTAAATAAAACAAAAGGTATAACTTCTCTCCCAGGTTCTTCATTGGAAGATGTAACTACCTGTGAATTGTGTAAAGAGAAGCTTCAGCTCAATCTTGACAATTTTGATATCCATGAACTCCATAGAGCACATGCAAATGAACAAGTTAGTATATTTTGGCTAATTTGGTAAGTGTCAGTTCAGTGCTTGTGACTCAGGATAGGTTTTTTTCCAACTGGAAGAAATAATCTGACAGACAGTTGATGTTGCTTGTATGTTGTACTCTTCAGTTTCAGATGGCTAAAAATATAAACATGTAAAATACCTCAAGAAATCTCATATACATATAACACCTCCCTTTTTACAATTGTGTAATCCCTTAATTCTGGGTAGAGTCAGGGCGACTAGATGGAGTTAAGCTTTTGCTGGCCGGATGCCCTTCCTGATGCCATGTGGAGTTCACAGCAGATATTTTTTCTTTGCACCCTAGGAGAGAAACATCTGCCACTATCTGGGATTGAACTCTCAACATTCTGAGTAGAAGGCAAACATCTTTATCACTAGGGCATCACACCGCTGAAACTCCATATACATATAAGCATAAAAACATTTTTTTAAAATGTCCATATACATATAAACATAAAAATAAAAAAATAAGCACCAACAAATACAAATACCAATGTCATATGCCAACAAACATACCTCCTGATCAAAGGGCACTCGCCTGTGAAAAATAGAACAGAATTGATTCTGAAGTGCAAAGTTTTTCTGATACATAGGAGGGATGAGACTGATAGAATTCCTATTGTGAGAGTTTCAAAGAGTGGAAGCATCCATTGAAAATGCCTGCATCCTTTGCCCTTTCAAGTAACAATTTCCTAGGGACATATCTTGAAAAAAGTATATCTATTTCATCTGGTTGGAGTAGGCAAGTAAATATAGAACGATCTAGGACCTCAGTTCAGCACCTGGATTATGTTTGGTAATTAGCACAACTTCTAAAGTTGTGTGGTCACATAAGAATATCAGTATATGTCTACCACTGCTTGGGCCACTGCATCTGCTGTAGCTTCTTGGATACTTCAAAGTCAGCCCCCATGTAGAGTGCGTTTCAATGGTTTAAATGTGAAGTAACTAGAGCATGAGTGGCTAGGAGCAGGCTGTCCTAGTCCAGAGTGTGTGTGTATGAGTGTGTGTATGTGTATACACAAACACACACACACACACACACAAACTACAAATGTCTTCCTAGCTAAAGCTGCTGCTTGTTTCTCAAACAGGAACTCTGAGTCTAGGAAGACCCTCAAATTACAAAGGAGTACAACCTGTTCAGAATCAAATATGGTATCTCCTTGATATCATTCAGGCCACAAACTCAAAGCTGTTCCATCTTGGAGATATTCAATTGAAATCTGTTCATCCCCAGCCAGACCCTGATAATCTCTAGTCACCAGGTCAGCACTTCTACTGTATCAGGAATGAGGCATATTTTTCAGTATGATCAGAATATGGATACCAAACCTGCAGAGGACTACCTCCAATGACTTCGGGTAGATGTTAAAAAGGAATGGAGAGCGGGGAGAGGTGCTTCACAAAACAGGTCTGTGGGCAGATCTCTCCTACTAGCCCAATTGCAACTGGGTTTTCAGGAAGGAGCAAACCATTCCAAAACAGGGCCTTTTCCATCACGCTGCTTAGGAGTTCCAGTCAAGGGTATTAACTCCTCTCATTGGCTGCTGACTGAGTTCTAAAAGTATAAAAGCCCCTCCTCTTCCTGTGCTCTCCCAT
>JANHFM010003269.1:472282-486941 GCA_032468115.1 Grayia smithii
TCTTTATTTTAACTGGAAAAGTTGGGGGTCGTCTTATACGCCCAGTCGTCTTATACGCCGGAATATACGGTATATCCTACCAAATATATTTGAAAGGCATTATTACCATAATGATTTGCTGATCTGAATTAAGTCAACAAAAAGCAAAAAAATATAATACAATAATAAAATCATAAGGAGTAACTTAGAATAACTTCACTGTCACTTTGAATGTACACTAACTGGCATACATTAAAATGAAATTTCGTAACAACCTGACTTAACAATTAGGAGATCATCCCCTTTTCTAAAGCTTTGCTGAAACAAAAGAATTCCACTAACTTTCAAGGAGGTTAGACTACAAAAATAAATGGACATGAAATATAAGTATAGAAGGGATGAGGTCACTTGCACATTTAACACTTTTGCAGAGAGAAAATTGGAGCAGGTATATTTAATTAAATACCCCAAACAAAAAAGCTACAACCACTGGAATCCCCTTTTCTGCAAATTCATTCAAGATGTAGGCAGTTCTGCCTTCTTTTACATTGGCCACCCCAGGTAAAATTAGGGACATTTTTATGGTCACAACATTGCAGTAGCAGAAAAGGTTGATTCTTACTGATCACTATCTCATCTCTTGTAAGGATAGAAATCAATGTTTTAAAAGGTTACTGAAAGCAATAAAGCCAGAAAGAACTACCAAAGTCGCCTAAGTTGATGGTTCAAAAGCTAAAAATAGCAATATCTAGATAAGAATGAAAATGTTGCAACATTCATGGGTGGAATGAAAGTATTTTTAGCCGCGAGAGTAATTTAAAGGCAAAAGGTTGCAACCCAGAAATACCAGAGATATCGTATGTATTTGTAGAAAAAGAAGAACATATTAGCATTTTGTACATGCAAAAAGTGACTTAATTTCTCCATGCTCATCAGCTGTGCTTTTTTGTTTTATCTAGATCAAGGATGTCTAAACTTTTGGCTTGCCTGGGCCTCACTGAATGAAAAGGAATTGTCTTGGGCTGCATTATCATAATACAGTTAATTTATGTAAATTACATAATAATGTTAAAAGTTTGTGATCTTATAGGGCTGCATTACTTGTTGTGGCCTGTGGGCTGGACATGCTTGATCTAGACTGTAACTTGTCTCAGTCTGAAGAAGCCACAAAACTGTATTTCACTAGTTGCTGCTGTATTAAATAGAAAATCTCTTTCAAATTGTGTTATTTAATTTATTGTATAATTATCTATATCTATCTATCTATCTATCTATCTATCTATCTATCTATCTATCTATCTATCTAGAAAAAAAACTGATGTGCTATGAAAACCTAAAAAATAATTGTGTATATATATATATATTACCTTTTTTATTCTGTTTTGGATAAATTCTTGTTCTTGAGAGGACTGTATGGTTGCTATATCCCCACGGAGCCAACCACACACAAACTGAAAACTGTCCCAGTTTGAGGGGCTGTCATAGAAAAGGTATTCTGCTCCTTGATAATAAAACCACGGTAACTCTAAAAATTAAGTTAGATACAATCCATTTGAATATGAGAAAATGTCTTACATATTTTACATATTTGTATTGTTAATGAACCAAATATCACACACCTAGTACTCTACCAGAGCCAACGCTATCAAACCTAATACTGTAGAAGATGAGTGGATGCTAAACTACATTTGACTTACCCTTGAGATTTAAAGATTTAAATTTGAATGAACTAGGTATGTTCAATAGATCATTATCATTCCATTAAAATGCAGAAGTTAATTTTCTCCCAGTGAAATCAATGGATTTAAATATGGTCGGTATAGCCCTAACTATATTTTACATTGAAAGCAGAGCAATTATTTCTTTGAATGGAGCCTAACATGTAAAAACAATAGCAGATTCTCGGGTATTTGTCCAGACAGTAACAGACTACTTAGCTAGTTACTTTTAGATGAATGCATTTTAAAAATATATGCAATTAAATATTATCTTTATCTTAGGGAAAGATTTCAATGATAAAAAATTAAGCATCTGAACAACTACTGCATTAATAACAATGGAATACAAGCACATCTAACGTCATTGTGATTCTTCTTGCTCTTAATAATGAAATATTTTGAACTACAATTTATTGTATTAATCTCGTGAGGGCCTGTCTCCAATTCTTTGCCCCCATTTCCTTCTTCCATGACTGACTGCAAATTTCACTTGCATATATTGCTCTGTAAACCACCAAGAATGTAAACAAGTTCCACATGCCCACTGTGCTGCTGAAATACATCAAGGCTTATAATGTTCAATCATTTATTATTCTTCCCTTGACATTGCCAATCAAACAGCACATGGACCAACAATGCACTTTTGGGCTTGATGCAGAGAAGCAAAACCTGTGACTCAAGCACAAGATCACATTGTAGAAATTTATCAGCAAAATGGGCAATATTTAACAATGTCATTTTGGAGGGGTTTGGTGTGAAGTTAATTTGGATTTTCATAAAGAGTAAGAAAGTTCTGTCATGTAAAAATTCTCATTCTTAGAATTGAGCAAAAGCACCTAAAACAACAGAAAAGTAGGGGAAATCCCATGTCAGAGGCATCGTTTAAGGTGCTTCCAGGTTGAAAGGATTTGCTGGTGACATCACCATTGTCCATGGAGGCTCTTTTCATGTCCTTGTCAAGGAGCTGGAGCAAGTGATGGGAACTCACCCCACTATGCAGCAGCACTCAGGTCTTGAACGTGAGCTTGCTAAACTCCAACCCAGCATCCTAATCACATGAGCCACCATGCTCCTACAGAATTGATTTATTAGGAAGCTTCCAATCATGCTATAGTTGCTCATTGCCCATTGCTTAGGATGAAGTGGCTATTAAAATGTTGAAATCATAATTTGTAGTTTAACATACATAAAATTACATAACCTCCCTCCCTCCCTTTTCATTTTTATATCATTTGATTGAAAAAGTTGCAATTTACTGCAAACATGATACAGATCTATTCAGGCAGTGTTTTTTCAACAAACTTTTACTAGATCTACCAATCTTCTTGAGCAACTCTTTGGAAGCAAAAGTCACTTCTTCTGTTCCCCTATAGGTAAAACTATTCTCATTGGAAATCTGAATCAATCCTATCATTTGATAGCAAGAAACAAGTAAAAAAGCTAAGAACAAAAATAAATCACTACAAAAGAAAAAAAAGTTGTTAAAAGAAGCCCTTACTATTTTTTCTCTGCTCAATGCATCTTTCATAACATTCATGCTTGCCCAGATCTGTGTATAAGTGCCACCAACTGGTATTTTGAATTGAATTAAGTACCATGTGCAGATAAGGATGCACTTCTAGTAAATGGTGTTGTGCTTTTTGTAATTACTAAGATTATTACTAAGTTATTTCTATAACGTAAGTATTGCTTGCTGTTGTTCTGAAATGAAATCTATAGAAAATCTGCCTGTTTGCTGAAAAAAGCCGCAAAAGATGCTTATTGTATGCATACATACACACAAACAAACACACACACGCACACAAACATTGTTTCAATAGATGAAAAATATGTTTTTACCCATACCATTAATATACCATTCTGGAGTCTTGGGTTTCACACCTGAAACAGAAATAATGTTTTGATTTGAAGAATATAATGCAGAATTTTCTTCTTCTCTTTTTTGCCATTATTAAAATATAATTTAACTATATTCTGGCTTGGTGTCATTTTTTTCTTAGATATTCGTTACTAAATTTTCATTAGCACTTATTTTAAAGTAATACTTAAAATATATAAAAGCACCAATTTCATAAAAGCTATGTCTATTGTTATTAAGAATAAAGAAACATCCAATTGATACTTTTCTGCAGACTGGATGGAGCTGTCCTATGTTGGATCAAGCTATGGATCATGTAGCAGGTTCCTTTTAGATATGTTGAACTAAAATACATATTTTGCCGAACCCAAAGCACTGGTAAGACTGGTCTATTCTGACTACAACATTCAAAGGAATTCAAGAGCAGCTTCTCTTTCTCGAATTTCTAAACCCTTTATTTAAAACTTGGGATACAGGTAGTCCTTGCTTATCCACTAGTTGTTCAGCAACCATTCAAAGTTTTGAAGGCACTGAAAAGAGACTTATAACAAGTCCTGGAACTGTGGCAATCAAGAGTGTCTCCATAGTCGCATTACTGTGATTTGGACACTTCACAACTAGTGCGGCATTTACGATCATTGTAGGATCCAGTGGTCACGTTTGCTATTTGTAACCTTCACAGATGGCTTCTGTCAACCCTAGGTCACAACTTAGGGTCATGTGATGTTGTGCTTAACAACCATGTGATTCACTTAACCACTGCAGATGGAACTGATAGCATAAGTTAATACAATCATTTGAAATTGTGCTTAACGACTACACTGTTTAGTGATGGAATTTTTGGTCCTCAAGTGTGATTGGTAAATTGGGACTATTTGAATTGATAACTGAATCTGAGACTTTCTTCATGCAAGGACTGATATCTGCTATTGAGTACTGCTTCTCATCTTAATGAAACAGTGACTATGTATCATTTTAGGAAGCACATATTGCACGACGTTGTTCAAATGCTTCCTTACCTTTTGGTATTTTACATATCCATTCACGTTCTGAATTGCAGCGCAGTGGAAAAATAGTTCCATTAGCTTTATATGCTGCACAGTTCTTCACATTATCTTCAATAGAAGCTTTCTCTGAAAAGGCAGATGAAACCTGCCACAGAAGTATGCATTAAATCTGAAGCATGATACAGAGACTAACTTTAATATATTAAAATAGAATAACATATTATGAGAACATAATCAATTATGTCTTATTCAATAACTCTATATGGTTAAACAAAACATGGCTTATTTAAATGTACACACCTGATCATAGAATGAAACATGGAATTGAAGATTTTAATTAGTAAAAAGAAGTACGGTATGTATGTATGAACCATGAGAACCATTATTCTTGTATATTTTGATTGTGTGAGCTGCCCTGAGTTCTTCGGGAGAAGGACGGCATATAAATGCAATAAATAATAATAATAATAATGAGAAGACTCTTAATAGTAGCTTTTTTCTGTCAGAAGTATTTCCAACTAATGCTCCTAATTCGAATAATTCCTTTCTATCACAACTTTCTGTATGACATCACATCTTCCTGCAGAATATTCTAGAACCTTGATGAATAACAATATTATTATTTACCATATTTATTTGTTTGTTTGATTTGCTTGCTACCCATCTCACTTAGAGGTGACTCTGAGCAGGACATGAGCTAATTTAATTGCAATTTATATTCCTTAACCCAATTCTGACACTATTATCTGATGCTATCTTATTTACTTACTTACTTACTAATCTAATTTATATATCCTTATTGAAACTTAGACAAAGATTATTATAAAATGAGAATTGTTACAGTCCCAATTTTTTTCTTTGATTCTTAGACAGAAAGACTTCTGGAAAGTGACTGAAAAACTGTTAGAGAGTTCCAGATACTGGGAGTGTCTCTTATGTAAATTTGCTTCAGGAACGTATCATCCTGAGGTGAATTTATATAGATAAAATAACCTGTTTAACACCATTATATTTTACAAATTGGGAGAGATTATTTACTAATAAATATCTGTCAAACCTGAAAAAGAGCTATTAAACAAACATTACATTAAGAAAGGAATAAAATGGGGCAGATACTGAAGTCATTTAAGCTATCTAAAATTCAGTTCCTTTTTATTTGTTTGCCATTCAGGTAAACCCATTAAGCAATCACTTCATAAATCTTGAAGCAAAAATGTGTTAATGCATTAGGGATTTGATTGTGTGAATGCTGTGTCATGCTAAAACTTTGATCTCTTTTGTTTCCTGTTAAAATTGTAATAGCTTCTGTATGTTTTTTCAAAAGGGACAGACACATTTTGCCTCAGAGAAGTATTACAAGGTAAAATACTGTGCATTTAAGATTCTTAAGAACACATTATGTCTATAAGGATGTTTGGCGATATACATATAGTCCTTGACTTACAGTTCATTTAGCGACCGTTCAAAGTTACAATGTCGTTGAAAAGAGTGTCTTATGATCATTTTTCACATTTACAACCATTGCAGCATTCCCATGGTCATCTGATCAAAATTCAGATGCTTGACAACTGACTCATTCTTATGACGGTAGCAGTGTCCTAGGGTCATATGATCTCCTGTCGTGACCTTCTGACAAGCAAAGTCAGTGGGGAAGCCGAATTCACTTAAAAAATATATTACTAACTTAACAACCAGTGATTTATTTAACAACAGTGGCCAAAAAGGTTGTAAAATGGGGCAAAACTCACTTAACAAATGTCTCACTTAGCCATAGAAATTTTGGGCTCAATTGAGGTTGTAAGTCAATGACTACCTGTACTTTAAAACCACTACATTGTTCTGTACTTCTTAAACTAATAAGTTAATTGAAATAAAACATACAAAGAGTAAACACTAGACAGGAAGCTGCTAAAGAACTGGGATACAACCCCGTTCCTTGTCTAACTTTGTAAGACAATGAGTAAATAAAATAATATTTACAGGAGTGCCATCAGACCATTCCCAGGTTCCTCCAGATAATGGATTCCGTTTGTTAAATCCAATCCAGAATTGTCTTTCATCATGTCTGTGGTTAAAAAGAAATAAACCCCATGATACAAATGAAAACTATGTATCTTTTATCTTGATTTACCTTCCATTTTTCCAGTCCTTATGCATATATTTTAATATTTTCTTATACCAGAACAGGTTGTATGCTAGGTGCTGTGATGAAATCTTTGACTCACTTCTTTCTGAAGTTTTTGAAAAAATATGGTAAATACTGTAAGCCAGTGGGCCCCAACCTTTCTGGCTTTGTGGACCAGCAGTGACAGGGGGGAGAGGGGATGGTTCTGCAGTAGTGGTAGTGAGCTTGCATGTGTGTGCAGCTCTATTTATGCAAGTGGTGGTAGCACAAATGGAGCTTCATGCTTGCATGCGCTCACCTGCTGCTTGTGGAAATGGAGCTGGGCACACGCACACACTCGCCCACCATTTACTCAGCCCAATTCCAAATGGGCCACAGACTGGTACTGGGAAGTGGCCTCAGGGGTTGGGGACCTCTGCTGTAAGCAGCAAACCAGGATATGCATAAATGCATGGAAGAAAACCATTCTAGTGTTAGGAAAAGCAGTTTCAGAAAACTGCAGTTAACACAAACATTTTAAATATTTTTACCCTTCAGATATTTTTACACTCCAAATACCCCTTGCATATTCAAGCTGCTTTTCCAGACTTGTCTTTAGAAAAAAAGAAGGTATGCAACTTCTATCTTAAAGTTGCATATGTGAATAAAATGAATTCCAAAAGATTACTGGCACAGCAAAAGTACTAAGGATTACAAAGGTCTAAGGGATAAATTGTGGGATCATTATGTCAATTTCCTCACATAAATAAAGGAAAAGGCGAAGAGAATATTTGTAGCTCAAGGTTGAATAGTGGAGTCCCTATACATTGCTTGCTTGCAGACATTTCATTACTGGACTAGGTAACATCATCAGTGCTAGAGAGTATGGGTTTTTTTTTCAATTTATTCAGTAGCTTTCCTTATGTGCCCAGTGACAATGGGGGTGTGATTTTTCTCCTTAGCAGTTCCTTGATTATTGTTTTTTGTTTGTTTGTCTGGTGTCAATCATTGCTTATCTAGGTGTTGTTTGCTGTAGAGAATGGGTTCTGGTCTTTTTGTTTCCTCCTTAGCTTTTTTATTGCTCTACTGGGTCTTTTGGTTTAATTAACACATTTTAGAGGGGGTTAGTTGGTTTTTGTATGCTGTAGTGATGCTGTGTGACTATAACAGCCCATTGATTACTTCTGAGATGTTTTTGATATATGGTAGTGTGGAAAAGATACTTTTTCATAGCTTGTGTTGCTTTAGATAAAATTGTATGAGCATCCTTTTTGTTGGAAGATGTTGTATAGGCAATCTGTTTCCTTCTTCTAGTGTTCTCGATTGCTATAGTACTATATTATAGTACTGTTGTACTACATTCCTAAAATGAAAAAAATAAATAAAATCCAGAGTAGATCCTCTCCAGCAAACAACATCTTAATATGCATGGTTGAACACCAGAGAAACAATCAGGCAGAAAACAATATCCTAATTAAGGAACCACCAAACAGTACACTCATATCAACACTGGCAAGGCAAGCCATTATATATAAACAGGAAGCAAATCCTACACTCCAGGGGTGGGTTCTACTTACCTTTACTACCGGTTCTCTTCCTGCACGTGCTTTGTGTGTGATCGGCGCGCATGTGCATGCTTCACGTGTGCGCGTGCCAAATGCACGCTCCGTGCATGCGCACGTTTTTTTCAGAAAAAAACTAGAAAAAAGTGCTCTGCGCATGCGCAGAGCGCTTGTTTCGAGTTTTTTCTAGAAAAACCGTAAGTATGGGTGGGCGCAGGTGGGCTGAGCTCCCGGTCGTGGAGAACCGGTTCAGTGACATCACAATGTCACCACTACCGGATTGCGCGAACCGGGCCGAACCGGGAGCAACCCACCACTGCTACACTCCCTAGCAATGATTAAGTTATTTAGTCAGATAATGAAACGTCTGCAAGCAAATAGCCATGCCAGACTAGAGTACCAAGGAAAGGAAAAAAATCCTAAAAACAGAGTATAAGGTTAAGACATACAGAAAGCACTGACAATTTGAAGCAAATGCTGCTGTCTTATTATCATTACAGTGAAAATCCTATTTGTATTGTATTAAATGTTAAAGTATATAAAACAACTAGATCACATAATCCTTTTTTTCCAGTTGGGGAAAAAAAACCCAGATACAGTAATTAAACACAAAGACTTACGTATGAAACATTGTGTTTAAAAGTTTGTTTAAAAAATTCTCTTCAAGGACTTGTTTAAAACTGGCAAGATGTGCTCCAAAATCTTGACACAGAGTTTCTGCTTCCTCCCAAGTTCTTTTCATTAATACTTTTTCACTATGAAATACCTGTAAAATAAGTTGAACACTGCCTGAAAACACATTGTCAAGGCAAAATAGCGATGATGATGATGGTAATTGGGAATGAAAACATGGGCTTGTCAACATTAGCAAAGGCATCTTCCAGGGTGATTTATTATCATCCTTATTATTTGTCACTGCTATGGTGCAACTTCCAGTGATTTTGAAGAAAACAAATCTTGGCTATCCAACAGGAAAAATGATAATAAAATCTCACCTTTTTAAAATATGGATGATCTGAAGTTTTATGGAGAATCAAAATTGAAATCCAGTCATTGACAAACCTTGTAACAATTTTTAGCACAGATACAGCAATGGAATTTGATCTAAAGAAATGTCCTACAGTAGCAATAAAGCAGAATAAAATCACAAATAGGAATGGAATTGAAATGTCCTATGGCCAAACCCTCAGAAGCTACTGGGATGTAGCCCATTAGTATCTGGGCATTTTATAGATAAGATAACATCAAGCATGGACAAGTTAAAAATGTGATTAGTAAGAATGCATTCAAAGAGTGAGAAAAGTGTTAAAGACAAAATTAAATGGTGGAAACACCATCAAAGCCATCAATACCTGGGTCGTACCTATTATATGATATACTGCTGGAATTATTAACTGGATAAAGCTGAACTGGACAGTTGGACTGAAAAACAAGAAAGCTAATGAATATTCTCTATGCATTACATTCTCAAAATGTTATGGACCTGCTCTGCAGAAATAGAGGCAAAGATTTACTTCAAGTCAAACAAATTATTGAAGAAGAAAAGCATGCATTTTCATTTTTATTTCATTTTTATGTAATTAGTATAATTTAAGAACAAGCACTGATGTAATTAATGTAAAATATTAAAACTGGGACTTACTGAACATGCAGGAAACAAAACATGAATATCAAAATAATGTCATAAAAAGAACAAAATGCTGGCAAGGAGAAGCATTAGATGATCAATTTCTACAAAGGGTAGAGAGGAAATAGGATAGAGATAAAACCCAGCAATGGCTTAAAAACAGAACTTTAACAAGAAGAAACTGAAGCCTTCTTTTTGACTCCTCAAGAGCAAGTTATTCAAATTAATGCAGTCAAGGCCAGAATTGAAAAACACACTATAAGAATTTTTTGCTGTTGTTTTGAAATGTTATTTTCTATTGTTGTTTTCTGTATCTATTGCAATCTAAGATTTAATACTGAAAATATAAAACACTATAGCAAAGATACATCCTTTGGCAGTCAATTATGTTACCCAGATCTCCTCTGCTTATAATCATGCAATTATATTTTCTCTGTTTCAGTTTTATTCAAAGGCCTAAATATTATTATTTAGATTAAAGATATATTATAATTGAAAGTTTTTTTATATTTTTATTATTATCTAAAGTAGATAAAATGGCAGATGATGCACTACATCAGTTATCCAATGTTTCAGGGTTCGCAGACTGGCGAGGGAAAGAGGGGATGGTTTCACATGAACTGCTGGCAAGCTTGCGCACATACATGTGCAGCTCCATTTGTCCAAGCAGAATGCATGTGTGCCTGCCGCTCAGGCAAATGGAGCATGCACATGCACTCAACCACAGCTCACACAAGTGAGGATGCGTATGTGCATGCATGTGTGCTTCCTGGTCATTTCCTTGGCCCGGTTGCAAACCTCTCACGATCCACAGGTTGGGGACCCCTGCACTACATGGTATCTTATTTATTCACAAATATATATTAATATGAATATTCACAAAACTGGACTATGAAGAAACAGTTCAGAAAACTGTATTGACATTTTTGAATTTTGGTGTTGGAAAAAAGTGAACATCATGGACAGCTGAGAGAACAAAGAAATCTCACAAAAAAATACAGGATTCTGACTTCCGGCTTGGTTTCCGGTGCCGACGACAGCCTTTTTAATGGGCTGCCGGCTCCGCAGTTTGTTTGTCAGGAAAGTCGCGATCATCAACTGACTTTCCCGACCCGATGCTATCTCCCCGGGCGTAGGGGAGACAGCGAGCTTCCAGCAGAGGTCGCGCCCCTCCAGACCCCTGGATTATAAAGAATCCAGGGATCGAATGGGGGGGCCCCTGAAAGCTGGGAAATGGCTCTGAACTGTGGTAGCTGCCTGCATTAGTGATGGGAAGGTGCTGATAACCACCGATGCAGTAACAACGAAGAAATAATAATGGACTATAAAGCAAACGGAGCAAGAAAGGGACTTCCTAATCGCAAGTATTAACCAATATTTTTTTAACTCTCAAACGGGAATTTTTTTTATTTTTTTTTCAACTTTATGGAAAGTGCTGAAGTGGACAGAGAAATGGCACCTGAACTAAAGCTAAAAGAATTCAAAGGGATTTTTTTTTCTTCTCTTTTCCCTTCTTTTTGAATTTGCTTATAAAGGATTTTAAAAGAAAAAGGAAAATA
This sequence comes from Grayia smithii, assembly GCA_032468115.1. Classification (NCBI taxonomy): domain Eukaryota; kingdom Metazoa; phylum Chordata; class Lepidosauria; order Squamata; family Grayiidae; genus Grayia; species Grayia smithii. The sequence goes on from JANHFM010003269.1 coordinate 483,697, forward strand.
TAGAAAATTTGATTAGGGATTCCTCCCCTTTGCTCTTTTTATTTTTAAGAAAATTTTTATGAAATGAGAAAACTTGGTTTTACTTGATTGGAGAAAAGGGTGTGAATATTAAATAAATAATTAATTAGAACAAAGGCTCATATTGAAATGGCGGCTGAATCACCAATAATTTATTTAATTATTTAGAGAAGCCATTGATGCCTACTCAGAAAAACTTTTTCAGATTAAGTAGTATTCTTTCTTTTTTATGTAACTTTGCTCCGGGAAGTCAAGGGTGGGGGGGGGGGGTAAGGGAAGGGGGGGGTGTTATTATTAAAAATTGTAAAACTTTTCAATAAAAAAAAAAATACAGGATTCTCACTTGAGGCATAAATAACTAGGTCCAGATTATCCTATTTTGGATATGTGAAGACCTAGTTCTCTAAAGAAGTCATCTTTGGAAGATCTGAAGGACCAAGTTAGGGAACAAGCACCATGAAGAAAATCTGTCCGTTGTATGTGATTGTCAAGAATTGATACTGACTTGTCAGCACATAATCAATTTGCAAGGAGCATCCATCATAAATGAAGGTGTCTTCTAGGAAGGCAGCTTAATACTAAAGAATCATAATATATAATAAAATATTACTAGCCTATCCTCTAAACTAAAAAATAGAAAAAATTAGGGGTATTAATAATAAAATCAGACTACTGATTTTTAATTAATGAAATCAGTGGCACATATTTTTATTATTATCCCATGTTTTATTAAAATGGCAATGGATCTCTAGATTCATTTCATTTGGGTTTTCCATGAAATTGTTCAACATTTTTCACCTTATAGCAGTTCAACAGATAATGGTCTGATTCCCATCCATGCATGCAAGAATTAAAACTTTCGTCATAATTTGGTTGCTTGTTGGTATCACTTTTTTCACGGAAATTAGCATCTTGTTTACACAGTGATTTAGCCATGAAGGTTGTACAATTTTTCACCTCCCACATGCCAATGGGTTCTTCCTGTCGCATAACAATGCATCCTCCAGGATATCCTAAAATGGGGTAGAAGGAGCAAAGATATTTATCAATAAGTACAATTATTACTTTTCCTAACACAAAATGTACATAAAATGTCCCAAATCTTTAGTGTTAAGAAGAATTGTAATATTATAGACTAGAATTATGTCTTGTTGTCTAATTACTAAAATTTATCCTGGAAAGGAAAAAGATTTTAGCTCTTTTAGGTATTTTAAACATCATGATATGTTACCGATGAAATGTAGTTCTTTTTTGGCATTGGGGATTTTTTCCTTATTTGGCTTAGCAAATAATTTTAGCCAAAGAGTTTCAAGGCTGGGTGGATGAAGCTAATTTATGATAGTATTGTATGTTTTCAAGTATAATCCATTCTGTCAAATGCTCAGCAAGTAAAGTTGCCTCATTTCTTTTTGCAGTTCATTGTTTAAGTTGTAAATAATACATGATGGAATACAGACATTAGTTGGTTTAGTAGTATTTTTGCAATATAAATTAAAATGGTTGACAGGATAACTTGGATATTATCCAAATATTGGCCATGGCGAGTTGGCCATGACAAGTTGTCCTAGATCCCCCGAAAGTACCTACAGTGAAAATTATCTAGGAACAGTTCTAATCATGACCGGAAATTAAATATTAAATATTTACTGTGCTACAAAAATGTAAAGGAAATCAAATTAACTATACTAACTAATTGCATCACTGTTTGGTTTGGCAGCTGCAGTGCCTCAGAGAGAAAGTCCATTCAGAGAATGGTAAGGACAGCCGAGAAGATTATAGGAAGTCCACTTCCTGTCATTCAGGATGCTACTTATAAGCGCTATGCAAAGCATTGCATAGCGCTATGCAAAGCATTGTTAGAGACCCTACACACCCACTTCACAGTCTGTTTCTGTCACTCCCTTCTAGGAGGAGGTTTTGAAATATTTCTAGCAGGACTACCAGGTTCTATAACAACTTTGTTCCCTATGACATCGATGTGGTAAACTCACAAGATTCGTTTCACTCGCCTTGTACATGTATAAATCCGAACTAGACTGTGTTGTTTCTCTGTGTCATATATATATGTGGATATATGCATAATTTTGTATTATTTATTTATTTGTTTATTTTGTCATGTTTATGTAGTGTATGTTGGAGGTGGAGAGCCTTTGAGAGCTGTATGCAACGAAATTTCATTTTAATGTATGCTGATTAGTGTACATTCAAAGTGACAATAAAGTTAATCTAAGTCTACCGTGTTTCCCCAAAAATAAGACCCTGTCTTATTTTTTTTTGAACCCTGAAATGAGAGCTTGGCCTTATTGCCATGTGCTCAAAAGCCCGATTGGGCTTATTATCAGGGGATATTTTATTTTGGGGGAAACAGGGTAAGTACAGTTTACTTGGCCATTATCAAACTGACATACACTTGAAACTATGTTGCCATTTTCACTGTCATTTCCTTTGCTACAACTTGATCAGAGTTGTTATTACCTCAGTTGGGTGTCAGAATCTGTACTATAAAAGTATAGGTACTGCCAAGAAACATGGAATTTTCATATAGAAATTTTGTCATAAAATTTATTGAAACATTATTGAAAAAATACAGATTAAAAAAAATTAAAGTCTTCTCTGAGTTGATATTAACACCAAAAGATTACCTGGTGACACAGATTCCTTTCTTAGCAACAATATGTATATGGTTTGCTACTCGCTTTGTTTTGTTTTTTTTACTTTTTTAACTCCCCAGTTTAGATTATTTTCTGGTAGTCTCTTAATCATAGTACTAATCAGGTTTTATTCTGATAGGTTTTGAAATCAATCAAGGTTAGATAGCTCCCTCTAAATCCTTAATTATCTAGGATAAAAATGTAATGCCACATTGCCAAATAATGCTCTGAAAGTAATTTATATTTTCACTTTATTTAACCAGTAGAGGTCACTCTTGAAAAATAAGAATAATTCTCTTCAAAAACTAAAAATGCTCTGTTTCAGATATACATGGAATTAAGTGCCTTATGTTACCAATGTAACTTTACAATTATGTATACATGGATATATGTGTGTGTGTGTGTGTGTGTGTGTGTTTTCGTAGATTTTCACAGGTATAGGTATGCAAGTCTTGGCATATTCGGGTTTTTTCCCTTGTAAGATTGGGAGTATCTTGGCGACGTTTCGACGAGGTCCCACTCGTCATCTTCAGGCTGGTGTCTTCGGCTTCGTGCTTGTGAGAGCAAAGCGTGATC